>JAODAL010023281.1:0-17500 GCA_025379985.1 Phyllomedusa bahiana
CCATGTAGTAGCTGAGCCGTGGTGAGCCGGAGGGCATGAAGACAGGTGAGCGATGTAAGAGTCCCAGGATCCCTCCCAGCATACCTGTGCCAATGAGACCACCAACGAAGCACCACCCGGCGGTCCTGTGTAGTGGGTATCCTGCTGCGGCACCGCTGGTGAAGAGGAAGCGCCGCCATGCCACGTGGGCAAGGATGGCGCCGGCTGATGTACTGGACTGCGGGCTGCGCGATCCAGTGCTGGGGAGGCCGTCTGAGCCACACGATAGGTGCGGACGGCTGCAGTCGCGGGTCTGTCCAGACGCTGCCTGCCGGAAGCCGGAGACGGAGGAGCTGATTCACAGCATCCAGCTGCAGGAGACCTGGCGCGCGCGCCCGGGATGTGTTCCGCCGCATCGGCTCCTGCCGGCCGGATGTCTGGTAAGCTGAGGGTCAGGGTGGGTGTCGCGATGCCCGGCTCACCTCTTGTGTGTCTTGATCTGGCCGGTGTCCCGCTTGGCGGAGGCTGTCGGGGAGTCGGGTTTGCCGCGGGTGCATGGCGGCCATTTTGGACTCCCGGAGCAGTTGGGTTGGGATTGTCCATTAGGTCCGCGAAACGGCCGAAATAATGCTCAATTTCGCCCTGAGAGGACGCGGAGCGGGTCTGGGCACGAGTCCCCTGCCTTTTGCCCGTTTTGCTCATGTCTGGAGGGGAAATTAGCCCGGTGTATTGCTGAAGCTGGCGAGGAGCACAGGAGTGCACGTGTTCACTCTGCCATGCCAAGCCACGCCCCTCAGCATCATTTTTTAAAATTTTATTATTTTTTTATGACATTAGTGGGCTTAGGAATTTACATATTTACATAGTTTGCAATTCCGAAAAAAGACAACCGTCCATCCAATGGAACCTATTGTCCGATAGTGTTGATCCAGAGGAAGGCAAAAAAAAACCCCCTAAGGTAGAAATCAATTGTCCTCATTCTTAGGAAAATAAATTTCTTCCTGACTCCAATCTGGCAATCAGAATAAATCCCTAGATCAACATCCCAGAATCCTAATCACCATAACTGGTTATACTATTGCACTCTAGAAATCCTTTCAGACCCTTTTTAAATTCTGTTGTAAATTCACCATGACAAGTTCCTCAGGCAGAGAGTTCCACAATCTCACTGCCCTTAAAAGTAGAGAATCCTTTTCTGTGTTTATGAAAAAACGTTCTTTCTTCAAGACGTAGAGGATGCTCCCTTGTTCTAGATACCAATCCTGGATATAAATACCGTATATACTTGAGTATATGCCAACCCAAATGTAAGCCAATGCACCTACTTTTGCCACAAAAAGCTAGGAAAACTTATTGACTCCAGTATAAGCATAGGGTGGAAAATGCAGCACCTAATGGTAAATTTCAAAAATAAAAATGGATACCAATAAAATTACATAGGCAGGTATAGGCAGTTTAATGCCCCCCATATGCAGGTATAGGCAGTTTAATGCCCCCCATAGCCAGGTATAGGCAGGTATATGTCCCCTATAGGCAGGAATAGGCAATTTAGTGTCCCCCATGGGCAGGTATAGGAAGTTATAGTGTCCCCCATAGGCTGTTATAGTGTCCCCCATAGGCAGGTATAGGCAGTTATAGGCCTGTATATGTCCCTCCTAGCAGCTATAGGCAGGTATATGTCCCCCCCCCCCCCTTAGCAGGTATAGACAGTTATAGGCATGTATGTGTCCCCCATAGCAGGTGCAGGCAGTTATATGTATGTATATGTCCTCTCATAGCAGGTATAGGCAATTGTAGACATGTTTATGTCCCCCATAGCAGGTATAGGCAGTTATATGTCCCCCATAGCAGGTATAGACAGTTATAGGCATGTATGTGTTCCCCATAGCAGGTACAGGCAGTTATATGCATGTATATGTCCCCTCATAGCAGGTATAGGCAGTTATAGACATGTATATGTCCCCCATAGCAGGTATAGGCAGGTATATATCCCCCCATAACAGGTATAAACAGTTATAGGCATGTATGTGTCCTTCATAGCAGGTACAGACAGTTATAGGCAGGTATATGTCCCCTCATAGAAGGTAAAGGCAGTTATAGATATGTATACAATGCCTTGCGAAAGTATTCGGCCCCCTTGAACTTTTCAACCTTTTGCCACATTTCAGGCTTCAAACATAAAGATATTCTGCCATTCTCCCAGCATCTACCCCAGGAAATGGTTACTCAGTGAGCGGCAGACTTGCTTCCAAATTGGCAATGGACCTCAGTGTTGCCACTTGCTCATTTTGATCCAGAAGTCTAAAGTCCCTCAATGTTAAGTCCCCACACTTAGGCCAAAAAACACTCTTTAGACACAAAACACACTTGCCGGCTTGCTCACTTGTTCTACCAATTCAGTTTTAAACCTTTTTTCCCACATTGTTCTACAGTGCTGCAGCAAACCATTCTTTCTGGAGACAAGTCCCTGAAAGCTCCACACACATTCAGTTTAAGCTCTGCTGGTTAGGTAACCACACCCATAGTTAGTCCTGTGTAAACACCCTTGATTCAGCAAAAACACTTGGCAAGTATATATGCTTAAAACTATGGAACTGTAATACACTAAACTACTCTTTACCCCTTAAAGAGTACCACCACACAAACATACAAAAAATGATAGAAAATAACTTTTCTCTAATACATGTCATTAGCAAATCAGAGGATTTCCCTCTCTATTACAGGAAAACTTTCGCTTTTACTTTCACTTTGTAAGCCATAGATGATTATCTAGCAGGTTTCCTTCTGTGGGAGATACCAACTGTGCTGGGGGAGCTTAGGGCATAGCCGCTTGTACAGAGTTAATCTAAGTCTCTGACTACATACAGTGCAGTAGGCACAGCACACTGAGGACATAGTGTCACAGAATTTACCTGATGTTTTAGTCTCCTCCTCCATAGCACACAGACATCTATATTACACTGCTGCTAGTGTACACATGACGAAGACTTCCAGGCTCCCCCTTTCACAGTGGACTGCTCCAGCTCAGAAGCAGTTAGTTTCACAGAACTGTGAACATAGTGATATATCAAGCTGTCCGGTGCCCACTTAGGCCGACTTTAGTCATGTCTTAAAGAGCCAGTGCTTTTTTTTTTAAATTGAATTACAGGTGAGATGCTTTGATTTTCCTAATAAAGCATATTTAAGAAAGTGTTTGTATTTAACTCTCCTGTTACTTCCTGAGGTTTGCCCATTTTTTCTCATGGTGTATTGTGCATTTTTGATGCACAGTTTTTTTTTTTTTAGCTTGGGGCCATGTAGTTCTAAAAAGGGCGATATACATGTTTTCATTTTATTGTTTGTGTTTTTTTTTTTTTTTTTTCACTTTTCTGTCCTTCTGGAGTGAGCAACACAACATGGAGCCAGCTGTAATACTTCATGCTGCGATCGTGTAGACCCTGCTTGTGAACCCGCACAATGTCGAGTATGTACCTGTATGTCTATTTGCAATGTCTATTTGCAGGGAATCACTTCCTGCTTGGATGTACAGGTATGTCCAATGTATAGAAAGGGTTAAAGTATAATATAAATATAATACAGATTTGAAAAATATAGGTAACACCTTCCCTTTAAGTAGATTGCAAACAATACATTTGCAGTGGTCCATTAAGTTACAGTGACCTCAGGATACAATATTTTTTACATACTATGGTGATTCCTGTGGCATTCTTTTTTGAAATCAGACTCAACATACAACGCTACAGACACTGCTAATCTATAATATGTAAATTCTGTGTAACAGGCAATCGTCATGAATATTTTACTTGTAAAATGTTTGCATTACTGAAGTGCATGCGCTGATTGGCTGTATAATGGCGCCTCTCTACACTCTAGTGTGATAGTACATGCTCTGTACTGCTCTTTACTTCCACTAATTGCCTGTAGCGGTCGTGTGCCATTAAGTTAAATCACTGTTCGGAAGTGAACAGAAGACTGGAGAAGCGCACCGCTGTAACCAGGGACAGGAAGAAGGTCCTCCCGCACTTTAGAAGTAAGCACTGGGCAGCATGTACTTCTAAAACACCCGGCGTATTGTGGCATGAAATACGCCCTTTAATTAGGCCGTGTGAACATAACCTTAATTACTTCACTTTCTAAAGTATAATACCCTAAGGTTAAAGGGGTTATCCGGGAGTTTAATGATTTCATAGAATGCTATAAACAACATTTATATTGAAAAGTAAAGATATTTCACTTCCTTCATGTGTTTTGCCTCTTTTTTCTTCTATTGTGAGATCCACTTTTTGCAGTGAATTTTTCTGCTTGTTGGAGTGTCAGTAGTTCTCCAGCATCTCTTTCCTACAAGTCCCACAATGCACTGCAGTTACAATCTAGGACTTCTCTGCACCCGCCTGTCCAGTCCTGCCCTGAACACGCCTACATACACTCCTACATCATCATTATCAGACATATACACCTCATGACCCTGCATCTCTGCTCCAGTTCACTTCCTGGTTGCCTGCTACAGGTTGTGCATAGTACAGGCACAACTTGGCACAACAATTTGTTTGGAACATGGTAAAAAAAAAAAATGTTTCCTCATTCTATATTATATGTAATACATATACAAAAATATATAATTTGGTTTATATATTTCTATATATGTGCTGTGCATCTCCCACAGCAGATTCACAGCTATTGTACCGTTGATTGCTGTGCGGAATGTGGCATCACCAAACATTGCTGTACACTTGATAGCCTATATAGCATCCAAGAAAGGTGGGTGATGTCACATCCCCCACAGCAATCCGTTTTTGATTATGGGAAAGTTGTTTGCCTGCTGTAGGGGATGTGGCTTCAACCCTGCACCAAGTGATGTCAGGACAGTGTCTCATGACTCTTTATCCTGGCACCACTACTATATAAAGAGCAGTAGGCAGCCTTTTTCTGACTGCTGTTGGATAATCTCAGAGGTCCTAATGCACATTCAGCCAATCAAACAGTGCAAGTCTTCTGACCAGGTGAAAAGTTTTATTTAGGTATGGGAATACTGAAATCACTAGGGGGAACACTCAAGTGAATGTTGGACTATCCCAGAAAAAGGAGTGCCATAAAATATAGGGAAATAACAAACAGCATGGCTATACTGGAGAGAGTTTTTAGAGATCGCTTCACTACTGCCGCAGGGTAGGGATAATATTGAAAGTAGGGTATTCCAACCACGTGGAGGGACCAATGGGAAAAGCCCCAGGTTTTGGAAGGGTAGAATGCTGTCTAATTGACACATGATCCAGGAAACAGCGTAAGAGAGGTGGTTCAGCACTTCATAGGTAAAAAACATTAAACTTTATTGTCCCATAGTAGAAAAAATAAAATCAAAGAACACACATGGTGAAGCTATTGACGCGTTTCGGGTCTACATTGCAGAGCGGACCCTTAGTCATAACACAGCTAGCTCAAACATCCAACATGTTTATATAGACCAGTAATCATAAACAGATGAACATTAACCCTTAAGAGGTCAAAGCAAAACATGTGCAAAAAACTTATAAATTGGAAAATGAACTTATCTTAATATCCAAAGTAACAATAAAAAACAAAAAACACACATATTATGCATAATAGAAACATCAATAAACATATAAAAGATCAGATCTATAGTTCAAGCCTTTTGGAAAACGTGTTGAGTGACAGAATCCAAAAGGCTTCTCTATCTAACAAAAGCTTTCTCCAGTCTCCACCTCTGGTGGGACGATTAACCCTTTCCAGAGCTTTAACCCTTAAACTTGCTATAGAGCCAGAATGCATGTCTCGAAAATGTCGAGAGGCTCCTGAAACGGATCTTAGCCCAATGTGTCCTATGTCATAAATGTGTTCCCGTATTCTAGTAAAAAGAGCCCGGGTGGTGCACCCAATAGATTGTAGATTGCATTCTGTGCAATAGATCATGTAAATGACATATGTTGAACGGCAATTAATAAGTGTTTTAATAGGATATTGTTGTCCTGTTATACTGGAAGAAAAAAACGTACATTTATCCATATACGGACATAGAGTGCACCTATTCACACCACATTTATAGCAGCCCTTGAATTTCAACCAAGAGGAAGAATTTTTAGTTGGACAATACAAACTAGGTGAAAGGGAGTTACCCAAAGAGTGTGCATTTTTGGGAAATATAAAACTGCAACCCTCTCTAATATGTTTTTTAAGACAGATCAGTACACAAAATAGGCATGTATTTTTTTTAACTAAATTAACAATCTGATTGTATTGTTTGCTAATATCGTGTACTGAAATATACATTTGTTTTAAATTTGTCCAGAGATTTTTTGACAGTTTTGTTGAGTAAATTATTGCGATTTCTAGTATCCGCTATCCTCACAGCCCGAGTAAGGTCTTTTGGGGAATAGCCTCTCCTACTTAATCTCTCCCTAATGAGAATTTTTTCATTATTATAAGCTACATCATTATTGCATTTGCGCCTGGCTCTTACAAATTCTCCTACGGGCAGGTTCTTAATGACGTGTCTAGGATGACAGCTGGATGCATGTAGTATCGCATTCCCTGAAATAGACTTTCTATAGGTAGAAGTATGAATGCAGTTGGATTGGGAATCGACAGAAAGAAAAATATCCAAGAAGGAAATATTATTGGAATCACAATGAAATGTAAACTGTAGGTTATCTGAAATAGTGTTAACAAAAACAGGTACGGAAGACACATCACCACACCATATCATTAACGTGTCATCTATGAATCTTCCATACCAGAAGATGGAATCCATAAAAGGATTGGATGTGGTATAAATGTATCTTTCTTCCCACCAAGAAACGTAAATGTTGGCCATGAGGTGAGAAGATAGCTCCCATACGGCAACCTTGTGTTTGGAGTTTATATTGTCCACAAAAATAAAAATAGTTATGGCACAAGAGTAAGGTTATGACAGTAACAAGAAACTCCTTCAATTCTAATCTATAATCTGTATATTTATGTAATTGTTCTGCTACTGCTACAACTACCCTATCATGAGGAATGGACGTATACAGAGCGATGATATCACATTTTAAACCCAGGAAAAAGAAGAATTCCATTGAATGTTTTCCATGGTTCTGAGGACATCACGGAATCCCTAATGTAACCAGGGGATCTTACCACGAGTGGTTTTAAGAGTTGATCCAACATCTATCAATTTTTTTCAAATAGAGAACCAATACCAGAAATTAAATTTGGGCCCTTAGGAGTGGTGGAAAACATGATTTTTTGTACCTTGGGGAGGGCATGGAAAATCGGTAATACAGGAATTTTGACTTTTAAGCTGTCCGCCATTTTTTCATCAAATACGCCCAAGGTACATCCCTCCTCAATAATTTTATCAAGTTGTTGGGAAAATACGGTAGTGGATCCCGTAGTTAACTTACGGTACACTTTAGTGTCCCCTAACATGTTGTGTATTTCCCGAACATACAAATCACTGTCGAGAATAACAATAGACCCGCCTTTGTCCGATTCCCGTATGACTATATATGGATTGTTTTTGATATCTCTAATAGCATTTCTCTCTGATGTTGTGAGATTAGAAGTGCCACTAGAAGTACTATAATGTAAGTCCCTGAGCTCTTGTTCTAAAATGTTCTGAAATTGTTCCATAACAGGGACTCGGGAATGAACTGGGTAAAAGTCGGGATTTTTTGCATGTGTATACACATCATCTTTTTCATGTATATGCGTTACCGAAATAGCCTCTGATCTCAACTGGTTAAGAGAAAAAACGGACATTTGTTCTGAAAAAATTAAATCTGAATACTCATTATTCTTATAAACATTAGACATTGTCATTTTTTTTCATTTTCTTCAGAGTCCTGACCAAAAAATGTTTCTTCACTGTCAAAAGTCTGATAAACCTGTTCACATCTTTTATGGTTGTGTATAAATCAAAATTGCAGGTGGGGACATAATTGAGTCCATGGCTTAAAGTTCGGAGTTGTATTTCCGTTAAAAAACATGCTGACAGATTTACTACTGCAATGTCTACATTTGTGGAATTTATTTCTTCTGGGAATTTCCTGGTTTCGGTCCATATCTTGTTTGAATCCTCAGTGAATCTACGTCCATGTTTCCTCCCCACCCTGCGGGTTCTCTTGCGTTTTTTTCTCCTTGCGTTTTTTGGCTGGTTATATTTCTGTTGTTGTGGCCGGGTATATGATTGGTCAGAAACAGGAGAACCATCACGATCAGTTGAAATATGATCTGAGTCGGAGGTGTCAATGGATTTATCAGTATTGTTATCATTGTCCGGCTTAAAAGCTACTCGTCGGGATTTTTTAAATTTATCTTTTCGCAATATAGAGCGTAATGGAGTGCCTTTATTTTGCCATCTGTATATTTGTCCTGACTGATAATCCTCTGTATCTCTGATAAATTTAGTTTTTTTTAATGCTCATGATGTTCTCCTCTAGCTTTGTAATGTTAATTTTACATTTTTCATCCAGTTGTTTAAAGGCAGGATCATTAACAAAAGTCTGTAAGTCCTTCTGTAAGGTTGTCACAGTAACATCCAAATTTTTAAGTTCCTCTTGTTCATGTTGTATGATGAGTTGCATCAATCTCATGGAACAGTCAGTCAAAATGTCATTCCAATTGTTGATAAATGTTGTCATCACATTGAAAGGTGGGGTATTTATTTAGACGTAGTCTAATTGACACATGACCAGGATAACCTGCACTGGAGTGCTGCTATGACAGCTGCCAGTGCTTATGAGGACCACATCCAACCCTCAAGATTTAGGGAGGGGAGGGAAAGCCTTCTCTAGGAAAACAAATTCTCAGTGCCAGGCTGGGGTAATATGATTAGACACGTGGGACAAGACCTGACAGACATAACCTGGAGGCTACAAAAGGACAAGACCACATAGTCAGCTAAAGGCCTACTACAATATCCCGCTGTGAAAGGAACCTGGAGCAGGTGACCTGAATATAATAGAACCTGCCGTAGCCAAGCAGGCCTAAATGATGCTAGGACAACACTGTGACCTATGAACAAGGACCCTAAACAATGGAGTGTGGGCAACCATCCTGATTAAAAGACTGTCTAATCCAATTCAAACCAAGCCGATTGGAAGAGGACAAAGGAACTGCCAGGCAGTGATAAGAGAACAAACGGATGTAGCCCAAACTATGGTTACAGGGGGTCAGGAACACCGATGTACGGCTAACCAGTATAAACAAGTGCCATGTGACCAAGAAAGATAATCTGCAGTGGCATAAAAGACTGCGGAACCATGGCGGAACTCCACTTTGTACGAGAGGGAGGAACAAAATCCTACACTGGTGCCATGCAAGATCTCTGTGAATACCAGGAGATTGTAGATATAAGAGAAGTTACAGGCAGCTTTCATCTCAAGGAAAATTGGGAAATTTCCCCTATGTTAAAACTATCCAGGGAAAGGATGAACAGAAAATACGTTGTAAATGCCAAACCCGCCATTACTCTTCCAAGGAGAAGAGCAATGTGGCGGAGAGCATGGTAAAGACAGCTGGATCCCCTTAAAATGTAATGCATGTACAGCTCCTGTAAAGAGCCTTAATCACATTGATCTTAAATACATTTGCAGAAGTGGGAAATATAACTGCCTGTGGAGAACGGCCTTTTTATAATCTGGTGGAAGAGTGCTTATCCACCTTACACAAGGTGAATAAATCCACATCAAAGTAATCCACATCAAAGAGCCAATCTGAAAACGAAGGGATCCGTGTCCCTGTATAGCAAGATAGAAACACTGCTCCGTGGCGTAAATCACCTAATTTCACCTGTAGAAGGAGGAAAATGGTTAGGTACATGCATAGCAGAGGCAAACGTGCTGTTTTGAGGAGAGTGGTAAACACATCACAACATTACAATAGTAGGAGGAGAAATATGGTGAGGTACGTGCATAGCAGAGGCAAATATAGTATTTTGAAGAGAGAGGTAAAACACATCACAATAATCTTCCAGCTGTAGATGGGGGAATATGGTTAGACACATAGAGTGCAGCAATGTGCCTGGCTGTTTAGCAATGTTGTAATATTGCTGCGCTATAACAGGCAGTTTTATGGTGTGTTTGTGCTTTGCCCCACGTGTCTATCTATATTTCCCCAACTACAGCTGGAAGGTTATTGAGTTGTGATATAGTTCATCAGGGCAGAGCCAACATGTTTGGCAATTTGGCAGGGTATCTAACCCTGCCAAATCAACCAACAGACTTATGCCACCGGTAAATGTGACGCATACAGGGCCCAGGAGGTGCTAGACTAAGCAGCAAGTAGAGACAGCAGATGCTCTACGGCAACCCTACAAACTGGGGGAAGTTGGGGTACCTACCTATCCAGTGTCTTCAGGCATAACCGGAATCACCCCTTCAGTATCCTGCACCCTCAGGTGGGTTCCACCTGAGGGTGTAAGAAGAAACAGTGGAGGTGGTAGTGGGGACGGGTGACCGGCATAAGGAAAAGGCAGACAGCTAAACATCTGTCTGGTTACCTGGTCCCCTCAGAAGGCATCCCCATCAAGTGGTGGCCAGGATGAGGACCCACCTGACAGATGAGATCAAACTCCATCACCTCCTGCAAGAAAAGTAAAAAAAAATAAAACAAAAATAAAAAAAAGCAGTAGAGCTGTGTCTGCCTCCTACGGATACTAGGCTAAAAACTGAATAGCCCTGTGTCAGCAGAAGGAATATAGTCCATCAGGGCAGAGCCAACATGTTTGGTTTCCACCTAGTGTCTGCCTCCTAGGGCAAGGGCCTATACCCTTGGTCAATCTATCTCCCCCAATGGTATTGAAAACACTGCTTAACAACCCATTTCCTTATACTGATGTTATGCAATATTTTGTACACTTTTCAATTGCTACTGACTAACAAAGCTGCTAGGAGTTGTGGCCTCCGAAACCTAACAGGTGTCCTGCAATGTCCAGTCTTGCCTTATCCCTACTTGATTTTCTCGCTACAGTTTTTTCTGAGGAACTGACATCTACAGGTTTTATTTACTGAACTTGAAATTAAACTGTATATAAACAGTATTATAGGGGTTTTCTCACTATGCTGTTTTCACAGAGTCACAGGCAGCTTCAGATTCACACTGCCTGGTCCCCCCATAAATGACTGCATCTAAGAAACCACACCCCTTAACCCTTTACCGCCGGAGCCAGTTTAGGCCTCTCTGACAGAGCCCCGTTTTTGAAATCTGTCATGTGTCACTTTATGTGAGAATAACTTTTTGACACTTTAACCTATCCATGTGATTCAGAGAGTTTTCTCGGGACACATTGTGCTTTAAGATAGTAAGAAATTTTGGTACAAAAAATGCTTGTTTATTTGTGAAAAATATCAAAGATCGTAAAAAAAAATTAAAAAATTTTCCCAAATTTAAACTTAAAAATTTCTGCATGTAAGACAGTAATACCCACCAAAATATTTTATAACTACATTACCAAATTTTGCTGTAGTTTGGAATTTTTTTTTAAAATGTTTTTTTTTTTTTTTTTTTTACGACATTAGGGGACTTAAAAATTAGTAGTAATTTTCCCAAATTTTTTCAAAAAATTTGCAATATACATTTTTTAGGGAACCTCCCGTTCTAACGTACTTTGATTACCCTATGTTTTTTACCCCCTAAATGACCTCATCTAAGAAACAAAAACCCCTTAAGTTTTCAAAACCCTTTTGGAAGTTTATTCCCCCAAATTAGGTGTTTACAGGAATTAAAGCAAGGGAAGTGAAATTTCAAAATTTCACTTTTTTTGCAGATTTTCAATTTTTTATACATTATTCACAAGAATACGGAAATGGACAGGGAAATGCAATTAAATATTGATTCCCCAGATTTGTTTTTCGAGTTTTCCCATAGTGGCCCTAGGCTTATTTGCTCAACAAAGCCCCAAATAGGAGCAGCACTACGGGGACTCTGGGGTCTCATTTTTCATTACATTTTATTTGGGGGCCTTTTCGGGTTTTTGGGACACCCAAGGTGCAAAAACTTAAAAAAATCCCCCAAAAAATACCCCATAGGGAAATACACCCCTAAGGAATATAAAAGGGGGTGTAGGGATATGGGCCCCACGGTTTTTCAACAAATTTTTTAGGTTAGGGGAAAAATAAAAAAAAAATTTTTTTTTCCAATAATCTCCAATTTTTAGTGAAAAGTTTAATTTTTAAAAAGGAAACCGGTAAAAAAAAGGACCAAAAAACTTTGTTAGCAATTTTTTCCCAAGTTCGGCAATACCGTACTGTGGTTGTAAACGCTTTTTTGGCGCCCATGGCAGGGGTAAAGGAGGGAGCGTATTTTGCTTTTGGAGCGCAGATTTTGGTGGGGCCATGTCGCATTTACAAACCCCCCCAAAGT
Organism: Phyllomedusa bahiana; assembly: GCA_025379985.1. Classification (NCBI taxonomy): domain Eukaryota; kingdom Metazoa; phylum Chordata; class Amphibia; order Anura; family Hylidae; genus Phyllomedusa; species Phyllomedusa bahiana. Next base: position 12,340 of record JAODAL010023281.1, read on the forward strand.
ACCAAAAACGGAAAAACCTTCCAAACCCCCCCATTTGGATTCAGCACCCCTAATAGATCTCATCTGGGGGTGTTTTGTGCATTTAGTGTGCCGGGGTGTTAATTTTTTTTTTTTTTGCTTTGGGCATGAAAATGGGGGAAAACGAAATTTTTCCACCATTTTTTTTTGGGCTTAAATTTTTACAGCGTTCGCCGTGCAGTATAAAGATAGGATATCTTTTATTTGGGGGGGTCGGTACAATTGCAATGATACGATTTTTTATATTTTTTTTTTATGTTTTATTACTTTTCCCAAAAAAAAAGGTCAAAAAAAAAATTGCGTTTTTATTTTGTCCTGTTCTATAGCATAACTTTTTAGTTTTCTGTTACGGAGCTGATTATGGGCTTGTTTTTTTTGGGATGATTTGACGTTTTATTCGTACCTTAGGGGGGGCTATGCCGCTTTGATCACTTTTTATGAAGGTTTTTTTTTTGGGATTTTGAAAAATTTTTTTTTTTTTTTACAAACATTTCCTGGTAGTTTTTTTTTTTTTTTTTTTTTATAGAGTCCCCGTGCAGTATAGCTGACATGCTAGTTTAGTCAGCGGGATACAAATCGCATCCCAAATTTTATTTTTTTTTGTTTTAATGTTTTAACAATAAAAACACTTTTATTAAAAAAGATTTTTTTGCATCGCCAAAGCTAAGAGCCATAACTTTTTATTTTTCTGTGTAGGGAGCGTTAGGGGTTGTTTTTTTGCGGGGAGAGTTTTACGTTTTTTTGGTATCATTTTTGGGGGACAAGACTTTTTGACATTTTAAATCCGTTTTTTTGGGGAAAGGGAGGGTGAAGAAAATACTGAATCCTAGTAGTGTTTTTTTTTTTTACAGCGTTTTCACTGTGGTATCCATGACCAGTTTGTTTACTCTCGGGGGTTTCGATTACGGGGTACCCATTTTTTAGTTTTTTTTTTTTAATTAGAAACACTTTAAAAAAAAAAAAAAGTGTTTTTATTGTGTTAAAAAATTTTAGCATCCTGTCTTCTGAGAGCCCAAAATTTTTTATTTTTCCATATACAGAGACGTTAAGGACTTTTTTTTTTTCGGGGAACTGATTTTTAATTGGTATAACTTTGGCATTTATATGAGTTTTTGTCGCTTTTTTTTTCCCCTTTTATGTGCTGCGGATGTACAAAAAATCGCAATTTTTGTGACTGTTTCTTGTTTTTTTTTTTTTAGGGGGTTCACCCACGGGGGTTTAATTTAAATGCAGATTTTAGGGGGGCCCTTTCGCCACGGCGATACAAAAAATTGGGGACTTTTTTATTTTTTATCTTTTTTGGGGCATTGGCGTTTGAAAGGGGAAAAGGGCATTACAGGGGTTTAATTTATTTTTTTTTGTTTGTGTTTTACTTTTTTTTCTTTTTTTTTTTCTTTTTCACATTTTTTTAGTTTTCCCCTGGGATTTGTAACAGCAAAACCTCAAGGGGAACGGGGAATCATTGATTTTGTTTGAGAGGGATCGTGCACGCGTTACTACGTGCAGAGGTGCCCTGGCAACTAGTGACACCCCTGCCCACAAGCATTGTGGGTGGGGAGTCACAATACCCGGTGCTTTTAGAAGCATCCGGGGGGGTCCGGTAAGACAGGCAAGCGGCATCTCTGCCGTCCTCGGATTGTAGGCAGAGGGAGCTCCTCCTCCTCCTGCGCCTTATTATTGCGGGCCTTTTACAGACTGCGGTAAAGATGATTTTTACCGCGGCCCGGGCTCATCCGGCGGGGGTGATGGGGGGATGAAGCCAGCGGTAATTTAATGCGGGTTCCCTGTCGCGATCGTGCGCGGCTCGCCCCGCGTCGCCAGGGGTTGCATACTCCATTTGCGGGAAGTCACTTCCCGCTAGGGGGTATGAAAAAGCCCAATGTCGGGAAGGGGTTAAACACGCTGTTATAACTCCTCTACTGAAAAAGCACAGACCCATCCTGCGCTGCCAACTACCAACCAGTCTCTTACCTTCCCTTTGTTAGAGACTACTCTAACTACTTTTTGATGCTTCTTCTGGATCTTTCTGCAGCTTGTGACACTGTTGATCACCAACTTCTCATCAGCATGCTCAGCGCCATTGGCATCCAGGACACCACTCTCGCTTGATTTTCATCTTACATCTCTAACCGCTCCTTCAGTGTCTCATTTGCAGCCTCTATCTCCTCTTCCTCTCGCTGTCGGGGTTCCACAGGGATCTGTTCTTGGTCCTCTAATCTTTTCTATCTACACAGCACCAATTGTACAAACCATCAGCAGATTTGGCTTCCAGTACCATCTCTACACGGATGACACTCAACTATACACCTCTTCCCGAGACATCACTCCTGTTCTGCTACAAAACACCAGTGACTGTCCACTGTCTCCGACATCATGTCTTCTCTCTATCTTAAACTAAACCTTACTAAAATTGAACTTCTAGTCATCCCGCCATCTACTAACCGACCTCACCCTGCTATTTCTGTCTCAGTGTGTGGCACCACCATAACTCCTAGACAGCAGGCCCGGTGTCTTGGGGTTATACTAGATTCCGATCTGTCCTTCACCCCCTATATCCAATCCCTTACCCGATCCTGTTACCTGCACCTCAGGAACATCTCCAGAATCTGTCATTTTCTCACTGTGGAAACAACTCGAACTGTCACTGTTGCACTTATTCATTCTCGTCTTGACTACTGTAACTCCTTGCTTATCGGTCTCCCTCTCTGTAAACTCTCCCATCTGTCCTGAATGTAGCAGCCAGGCTTGTCTTTCTTTCCAGCCGCTATACTGATGCCTCTATCCTGTGTCAGTCACTGCACTGGTTGCCCATTCAGTATAGAATACAACATAAACTCATCACTCTCATCCATAAAGCTCTCCACAGTGCCCCCTGCATCTCCTCCCTCATCTCTGTCTACCACCCTACCCGCTCTCTCCGCTCTGCTGATGATATCAGATTACATTCCTAAATCATCCGAACCTTTCATGCACTTCTCGAATACTTCACACGTGCGGCACCAGTTCTCTGTAACATCCTACCGTGGGCGATCAGGCACACTGAGAACTCTCATAGCTTTAAGAGGGACCTGAGAATACATCATCTCAGTCTGGCCTACCAGAATCCCTAATACCCCCCACACCCCTCCCCCACTCTCTAGCGCACTTATTTTCAGCACTTATCTGTATATAGTTGTACTGTCAGGGTGGCAGGTCCATCCGAATTCTTCATAAAACAACCCGTATTAATGTCACATAGCTGGACCATTGTAAATCTAGCACTTCTTACCCTTCGTCTCACCCACACACCCTAATAGATTGTAAGCTCTTGCGAGCAGGGCCCTCATACCTTGTGTCTCATCTGTAAGTAGCTTTTCATTGTGCAATGTATGTCTTTTTGTCTGTACCTATACCCTACAAATTGTAAAGTCCTGTGGAATATGTTTCTGCTATATAAATAAAGGTTGTTATTATTATGATTATTAAGTGCTTGAGATTTAATTTGTATTAAAACAAAAGCTCCAATGAGTGCTTTTTAAAGACCACCTGATCGTGTTAAAGATAAAGATGTCGCTCCCTGCTCTCTGTCTTATCAGGAAGGGAGAGCAGAATGGTAACCAGAGAAACTTGTGTGCTTTCAAACTAGTTACAATCGTTCTTATCTCGTGACCAGAACAATATAAAGAAAACAATGTATTTAGAAAAGGTCTTGAATAGAGAGGAGCGAACAGTAAAATGTTTGAGTTGAACTTTGAACAGTAGTGGTGTTCGATTCGAACTCAAACCCCATTAAAGTCAGTGGGAGAAGATGTTCTGGTTATTTTTTATACCTATACAGGTGAGGAGAAGCTGTAATTACCATCTATAACAGTAAACTGGATACGTGGAACAACTTAGTGAAGAAAATTTGTCTCTAAGAGTGACAGAAAAAAATTGAGAGGCTAAATACTTCATTCCTTTCAATGGCTAACTGAAAAGATGAGGACAGCTTGCAAGCAGGGGCATAACTATAGGAGGTGCAGCGGCAGCAGCTGCTACAGGGCTCTGCATCCGAAGAGGACCCAAAAGCCCCTTTGACACATAAGAAGACACCGGTATTGGAAATGGCACATGGTACCTGACAGGAGCCCCATTTCACTTTTTGCACCAGGGCCCAAGAACTTCAAGTTACGCCTCTGCTTGCAAGCTTTGTACATGTGATATATGTGGTGGCAGCAAGAACATCCCAGCGAGGAACATGGAGGTTCAGCTGGCAGGGGCGTAGTTATAGGGGTTCCAGCGCTATCAGCTGCTACAGGTCTCTCCCTCCTGAGGGGGCCCAAAGCCCCTTTGACATTATAAGAAGACACTGGTATTGGAAATTGCATATGGTAACTGGCAGGGGTGCCAACAGGGCAGTACAGTCAGTACTCCTGTCAGGGGTCCTAATCAAAAAGGGGCCCACTGATATGTTAAAAAATAGGAACTAGTAATGGGTGGGGGCCTGAAACATCAGCAATTGGATGTCAGAGCAGCCAAATCATCCTCTTCGGCCTCTTGATCTTTTGAAATGCCTTCTGACCCCAACCGCATTGTGTGATCAAAGAGCTCTTAAGGATATGGATTATTTGGAGCGGTAGGTATATTGGGTTGTGACATTCGTCCCGTATTTGCTTAAGATTGGACTAATGATGATGATGAAATTTGTGGCCGTGACTGAGAGGAAGAGGAGGTAAAGCCGCTTTTTGTATGGTCTGATAACCACTGAAGAACAGATTGTCAACGCTGTTCGGTAATGAGACGCATAGGGAACTGAGCAAGCGATGACAGGCCTGACGGTCCTGCGACTGACGATGTGCTCGCTTGGGTGTTGTCCGGAGCACTGGAAGGAGTGCTTTGTCTCATACCTCTATCTCCACTTCCTACGCCCCTCTTTGCTCGCTTACCACCTATAGTTCTCACCATGTTCAAAAGCTAAATATTATAGCTCTGCGCTTGACACAAGATATATGTAATAAAAAAAAGAGAGAAGTGTATATATGTACTGCACAATAACACACTGGTATATTTCAGCGTTATGTGGACTTAAAACCTGGCAAAATTACACTTATTACTCTTATTTCCTGGATATATATCTGTATGACAATAATACACGGCATATTTGAAAGGTATTTCACCCAAAAAC
>JAODAL010023281.1:22500-30000 GCA_025379985.1 Phyllomedusa bahiana
CAATCAAAAAGTCATGTCCCACCCCCAAAATGATACCAATAAAAACGTCAACTCATCCCACAAAAAACAAGCTGCTATACAGCTCCGTACACAGAAAAATAAAAATGTTATGTGTCTCAGAATATGGCAGTGCAAAAACATTTTTTTCCTTTTTGAATAAAAGTGTTTTTACTGTGTAAAAACAGTAAAAAATAAAATAAGTATACAAATTGGGTATCACTGTAATTGTATCAACCTGCTGAGTAAAACTAACATGTTAAAGTGGTTTCATAGTTTCATAGTTTGTAAGGCTAAAAAAAGACAAGTCGTCCATCTAGTTCAGCCTGTTGTGCTACAAAGAATAGCTTTCAAATTGTAGGGAACACAAAGTAAAGACATTTTCCAAATATATTGCTTTGTTCATCTGTTTTCCTTAAGGAGATACAAGTGAATTTATGACCTCCCTGGCTATTTCAGTTCACTCAGTAACCATCCTGTGTATATCCACCCCCACCCCTCCCCCCCCCCCCCCCTCTGTTTGTTCTATGTGATAGCAGTGAGTGATGTCATCACACAGGTCGCAGCAGTGTCTGTGCTGCTGGGCAGTAAAAAGCTTGATTTATCTCAAGTAAACAGCACTGTAATTAGGGCTTTTGTTTGAGGGATCAGATAAAAAGTCCTGTTAGTAGTTTCAGAAGCTTCTGAACTAATCTGATCTAATTAGCAACTGAAAGCACAGGGCTGGATACACCAAGGAGCTTATGCAAATTTCAGTCGATCTGAACCAGGAAGTGACAGAGTATTTCATTCATGCAGCCTATGAAACTCTGTAGGGAGACAACTCCTTTAAGTATACCACACAGTGACCGCTGTAAAAAATAAAACTAATACCAGGATTATTGTATTTTGTTCAAAACGACTCACAAGAACCTTGATAAAAAAGTGGTTAAAGCGTCATGAATCCCAAAGTGGTACCAATAATAATGTCAACTCATCCAGAAAAAAACCATGACATAAAAACGCATTTTTTTTTTACATATGCATTTCTAATGTGTAAAAGTAATAAAACATAAAAAAAAACTATTTAAAATCGATGGTAGGTATAAAGCCTCCTACTAGGTGGGTATATAAGGCTCACTAACACGTAGCTAGGTAAATAGGTACCTTTGGTAGGTATATAGATCCCATAGGTAGTTTATAGTCCCCCATAGTAGGGAGGTATATAGCTACCCCCCCAGATAGGCAAGTAGGTGTATAGGTCTCCCAGAATGTAGGTAGGTATATAGGAACTCCTAGTTGGTTGGTACAGTATATAGGTTCCCCCAGTAGTTTGATAGGTATATTGGTTCCCCTAATAGCTAGTTCTATCCTCCCCCTTGGCCCATGGATAAACTGCCTACCGTCGCCCATGGTGGGTGGTATTGATCCTCTGTCACTGACTCAAAAGGGGGTTTTGTGGCTCCCAGCACCATATCAGCCTCTGCAATGGAAGTGTAACTTACAGCTCTGTTCCTAGAGCAGTCTCTGAGCATGGCTAGATAGGAGGCTTCCAGCAATCCCCAATGTTTAACCCTTTAAATGTTGCAGTATGAGTCTATGGGAAGATCATAGGGGCCCAGTGGAGCCTGGGAAAGTCAGCCTTGTGGACCTAGAATGCCCCAGGACTGTCATGGTTAGTAAGTCTGCTGTTATGGCACACAATGACACGCTATGCTATGGGCTATGGCACACTATGGCCCAAACAGCAGTCTGTGTTATACAGTGCAGGATATATTAGCATATAAGATTATAACTATCCTTACATGCAATTAAAAAAGTTAATAATATAAAGTGTGTAAAAATATTAACTTAATAATGAAATAAAAATAATCTAAAAAATAAATTGTGTGAAGATACCCAAACAAAAAAAACCTACAACAATTAGGTATCCACACTATTGTATTAATCTGTAGAATTAGTTTAAAAGGTTATTATATGAAAAACATAATCTCCTACCAACAAATGACGTACCCATACATCATGGTTAGAAAGGGGTCCTTGCAAATTAACATAAGGGTACGTCATAAGGATCATGTGGGCTCACAAGCAGAGATTGCATGACTGGCGTATATTACAGCTGGCCCCATGCGATTAGCCCCTTAAATGCTGAAGTCAATTGCCAGCAGCTAAGGGAAACACTGCGCAGCAATCATGTTAAATAGAAACCATATAAAATGTAATGTAATTGTATCAACCCACATAGTAAATCATGTCATTTGTACTGCACCGCAAACGCTGTAAAAATGAAACCCAAAAACGGTGTCGGAATTGCTGTTCATTTTTCATTTTCACTGCCCAATGTTAAAAAAAAAAAAAAATTGTGAAACACCTGAGCTCCCAAAATCCACAATACACCCTTTAAATGAGTTCCCTGAGGGGTGTTGAATCCAAAATGGGATGACGTCATGGAGCTTTATCTGTACTGGCACAGGCCATTGTACTCCCTGCCATGCGCCCAAACAGCAGTTTACACCCACATATAGGGCATTGCTGAACTTGGAAGAATTTGCATAAGAAATTTTTGGATTCTTTTTTTTCCCAGGATTCCTTATGAAAATGAAACATTTTCAGCTATAACTGCATATTATTGGAAAAAGTGTAATTTTCCATTTTCACATCCTAACGGCCAGAGATATGTGAAACAACTGTGGGGTCAATATATTCATTACACCCCTGGATATATTCCTTAAAGTTTGTGGCTTCCCAAATGAGATCTTTTTAGGGGTGTTTATTAAATTTTAAAACCTTGGGGGGTCTACAAATCTGTAATGGCGTTTCTGTGAAACACCTAGAGGGTAAACAAATTTTTAAAACTAGTTTTGAATACTTTAAGGCCTCGTTCACATGGCTTATTTAGGGACGGATTTCAGTCCGTATTGCGTGCCATACTGCGCTGCAATAGGGCTGAAATCCGTCCCAGGCATTACGGTAATCCACAGTTCTCATAGAGAACCATGGATTCAGTCTCCCCTCCCCGCTGGGGGTATACGCCGGGCGGGGGGAAAGGGGCAAACACAATATACAGGTGGGATACGTGCCGTGGATAATGGCTGTCTATGGGGCCGGCGAGCTGCCGCCCCCGCCCCGGCTTGTACACACGCCGTAATTGCGGGCGAAATCCGTCCCACAATTACGCCGTATATAAGCCGTGTGAACATCGACTAAAGACAATACAGTTGTTTAGATGGACTCATTTATGGGGTTATCTAACAAAGCCACATTAAAATGCCTCATCAGAACTGTACTGGTCCCTAGAAAATCTGTTTTGCAAAGTTTCTTGAAAATTTGAAAAATTGTACTAAATGTATAAGTCAAGACTTGTATGTAGCCAGCTCACTGCATCCATATGAAAGGTCCCATCCGTGCACGTTCAGCGTCCAAGGGAGACGAAAGCACATGCAGGAATCGAGCGTGGATACAGCACCGAATAGGACCAGGTCAATTGTACGATAAAATTGCTTCTTTATTAGAACTCCATTAAAACAGAAGTAGCATCCAAAATACGTGATCTGACGCGTTTCGGGAAACAGAGCTCCCTTACTCATAGCGGCTATGAGTAAGGGAGCTCTGTTTCCCGAAACGCGTTAGATCACGTATTTTTGGATGCTACTTCTGTTTTAATGGAGTTCTAATAAAGAAGCAATTTTATCGTACAATTGACCTGGTCCTATTCGGTGCTGTATCCACGCTCGATTCCTACTAAATGTATAAGCCCCGAACTGGTATATAAAAAAATACTTTAACAAAATTATGTCAACATCAAGTAGGTATATAGTAGATGCTAGTTCTAAAGTATTTTGTGTGGTGTAAATATCTGTCTTTACATGCAGACATTTTTTAACCCCTTACCGCTGGAGCCAGTTTTGGCCTTCCTGACAGAGCCCCGGTTGTAAAACCTGACGTGTCACTTTATGTGAGAATAACTTTTTGACACTTTTACCTCTCCAAGTGAATCAGAGATTGTGTTCTCGTGACACATTGTGCTTTACGTTAGTAATACATTTTGGTCTATACAATCCTTGTTTATTTGTGAAAAAATATCATGAAAATTTGCAAAAAATTTCAAAGTTCAAAAATTTCTGCGTGTTAGACAGATAGTTATTCCATTCAAAATAGTTTAGAACTAGCATCTACCATATGTCCACTGTAGGTTGGCATCATTTATTAAATGTTTTTTCTTTGCCACATTAGGGGGCTTAGAAATGTATTCGTCATTTTTCAAATTTTCAAGAAAAGTAGTGAAATAGATTTTTTTTTAGGGACCAGTCCAGTTCTGACGTGGCTATGGGGGGCCTGTTTGTTAGATACCCCCATAAATGACCCCATCTAAGAAACTAAACTAAAGCATTTAGAAGGTTTGTTACCCCTTATATATATTTCACATAAATGAAAGCAAAGTGGAGGTGAAATTTCAAAATTTCACTTTTTTTGCAGATTTTCAATTTTAATTCATTATTTACTGGAACACGGTAGACGTGACCAGGTAAATGCAACTCAACATCATTTGCCCAGATTTTGCCGTTCTCAGAGATAACTGGGGTCTCATTTTCATTACAATTTTATTTAGGCGCCATTTCAGGTTTGTGGACACCCTAAGGTGCTAAAATTTAATAAACTCCCCTAAAAAGACCCCATATTGGAAATTACACCCCATAAGGAATATATCCGGGGATGGAGTGAATATATCGACCCCACAGGCGATTCACAATTTTTTTTTAGCGTTAGGCTGTGAAAATTAAAAAAAAATTAGCAGAAAATGTTTAATTTTTACAAGGAATCCTGAAAAAAAAGCACCCCAAATTGTGTTACGCAATTTCTTCCAAGTTCGGCAATACCCTACATGTGGGTCGCATTTGCAAAGCCCCTAAAGTACCAGAACAGGTGAAACCTTCCAGAAGTTGCCCAATTTTGGATTCAAAATGCATTGGATTCACTCCATGGATCTCATCTAGGGGTGTATTGTGCATTTTGGGTGAACATGTGTTCTGTAGTTTTTTTAGTGTGGGACCATGAAAATGGGGGGAGAAAAAGCGCATTTCCGCCATTGTTTTTTGGGCTTCATTTTTACAGTGTTCGCCATACGGGATAAATGACAGGATAACTTTACTATGTGGTTCGGTACAATTGCAATGGAATATGTTTTACATAGTTTTTTATGTTTTATTACTTTTACACAATAGAAATGAGTTTAGAAAAATTTCATTTTTTATGTTGTCATAGTCTGACAGCCATAACTTTTTTATTTTTTGTATATGGAGCGGATTATGGGCTTGTTTTTTGCAGGATGAGTTGATGTTTTTATTAGTGCCATTATGGGGGGCATATGATGCCTTGATCATTTTTTATTAAGGTTTTTGTGAGGCATTTTGAACAAATCACAGCATTCCTGGTAGTGTTTATTTTTTACAGCGGTCACTGTGCGGTATAAATGACATGCTAGCTTTACTCAGCAGGTCGATACGATTATAGCGATACCCAATTTGTATATTTTTTATTCAAAAAGAAAACACATTTTTGCATCACCACAGTCTGAGAGCCATAACTTTTTTATTTTTCTGTTTACGGAGCTGTGTAGGGGCTTGTTTTTTTGCGGGATGAGTTGACGTTTTTTTGGTATCGTTTCTGGGGGGAGAAGGCTTTTTGTTCACTTTTAAATCCGTTTTTGGAAGGCTGGGTGTAGAACATACTGCAATCCTAGTAGTGTTTTTTTTTTTTTTTTTTTTTTTAACAGCGCTCACCGTTCAATATACGTGACAAGTTAGTTTTTCTCTGTAGGTCGAGACAATTATGGTGATACCCAGTTTATATAGTTTTTTATGTGGAAGCACATTTTTTTTTTAAATCTTTTTTGGGGGTGATTGGTGTTTGTAATGGGGAAAAGGGCGGTGTACGTTTGTGTTTTACTTTTTTTTAAAAACTTTTTTACACATAGTTACACAGTTTGTAAGACTTAAAAAAGACAAGATGTCCATCCAGTTCAGCCTCTTGTGCTAAAGTCTTTATCCAGAGGACGGCAAAAAACCCCCATGATGTAGAAGCCAAGTGTCCTCATTTTAGGGAAAAAATTCCTTCCCGACTCCAATCTGGCAATTGAAATAATCTCTGGATCTACGACCCTTCTCCAGAATCCTAGTCATTATAACTTGCTATATTATTACGTTTCAGAAGTGCATCCAAACCCTTTTTGAACTATGTTATTGGATTCACAATGACAATTTCCTCTGGCAGAGAGTTCCACAGTCTCACTGCTCTTACAGTGAAACAATCCCTTTCTATGTTTAAGTAGAGACTTTCTTTTCTCAAGACGTAGAGGATGCCCCCCTTGTTCTTAATACAGTCCTGAGTATAAATAAATCTTGAGAGATATCTCTATATTGACCTTTGATATATTTAAACATGTTTATTATGTCCCCCTGAAGCCGTCTTTTCTCTAAACTAAATAACCGTAATCTTGCTAATCTTTCTGGGTATTGCAGTCCACCCAGTCCTTTTATTATTCTTGTTGCCCGCCTTTGTACCTGTTCAAGCTCTACATTGTCTTTCCTGTGCACGGGTGCCCAAAACTGTTTACAATATTCCATGTGTGGTCTAACCAGTGACATATAATGGGAGAATAATGTTCTCATCATGTGCATCTGTGCCCCTTTTAATACACCCCATAATCCTATTTGCCTCGGCAGCTGCTGCCTGACACTGGCTGCTAAAATTAAGTTTACTGTCCACCAGGATTCCCAAGTCCTTCTCTATGTCACTTTTACCCAGTCTTTTTCCATTTAACATGTAATCATGTAATGGATTTTTCCTCCCCATGTGCATAACCTTGCATTTATCTGTGTTAAACCTCATCTGCCATTTCTCTGCCTAGGCCTCCAACTTATCCAGATCCCGTTGTAATAACACATTATCCTCTATTGTGTTGATTACATTACAGAGATTATTATCATCTGCAAAGATCGATATTCTGCTGTGCAATCCATGTGTAAGAACATTAATGAAAATATTAAAGAGGATAGGGCCCAATACTGACCCCTGTGGTACCCCACTAGTAACGGATCCAGTCTGAGTATGTACCGTTAATTACCACCCTTTGTTTTCTATCAGTGAGCCAGTTGCTTACACACTTGAAAACATTTTCCCCTAGTCCAAGCATTCTCATTTTACTTACCAACCTTTTATGTGGCTCACTTTTTGACCCCTTTTTGAATATTGGCACCACATTTGCTATGCGCCAATCCTTTGGGACATACCCTGTTATTATACAGTCCACAAATATTAAGAATAGGGGCCTATCTATGACATTACTTAACTCCCTTAGGACACGGGGGGTGTATACCATCAGGACCTGGTCATTTGTCTATTTTATTCTTCTTAAGACAGAACTACACTTCTTCCTGGGTTAAACAAGAAACATTTAAGTTGGAGGTTACCTCATCCCTTTGCTCATCAACAGGAAGGTCATCCTCCTTGGTAAATACAGTGGAG
>JAODAL010023281.1:35000-62985 GCA_025379985.1 Phyllomedusa bahiana
GGTTTGTCAGTTGAGGTGGGCGGGGCTAGCCTCAGATTGGCCGGGTTTGAAAAAAACTGACACTCTGAGGGACTCTTCGAATGACTCTTCTGGCTGAAAACTGCAGATTTGAGCATTAAATACACGAAAACTACAGCATCTTACAGAATAAGGGACACAGCACTGGAAACAGCATGCCTGACACTACCTTGTTCTGTCCTCAGCCAGGGGGGCAAAAACTATGTGACAGGTTCTCTTTAAGGGAAAACTAACAGGTCTGTGAGAGCCACAATTCTTGCTGGATGGTTATCAAGTACTGATTTTTATGTAATAATATGCAAATTAATTATTTACAAATCATACAATGTGATTTTTTTTCAGATTCTGTACCTCACAGATGAAATGTACCTACAATAAAAATTACAGACTTCTCCATTCTTTGTAGGTGGGAAAACTTGCAAAATCGCCAGTCTACCAAATACTTATTTTCCCCTCTGTATCCCAGATGTTTAGCTCTTTAAACACTGTGGCAGTCACAGCCACGTTGTCTAAATTAATTTAAAAAAAAGGTGCTGTGCGCCATTCCTAAGCTTAATTGGCTCCTCACGACAAGATTGCTGCTTGGTTTCCCAGGCATCAGGTGGCTTAAAGAAGGCCTCCATAGCTGCCATGTTGCTCCTCCTTACACCCTTTCATAGGCTATATGTAATAGGAGAATCAGTTTTTATCACGATCCACCAGACATCGTGCCTCTTACGCACACACAACATGCCCTTTGACCCGGGCAGCTGTGGTGTTGTAACTGTTCAAGAATTTACTGTGCCTTCCAGCTCAGCGGAAGCCTTCAACTGTATGTGCATCCAGAGGACACCACATACAGTTGAAGAGACCGTTGGTGCTCCAGGCCCACGGCAGCTCGTGCCCCGGATAAAACTGACAAGTGACGCCCCTGATGAAAAGTCTACAAATTTGGTATTACAGGAATCGTACCTATCTGCAGTATACAGATTACATGTCGTTTTTACAAAACACCCGCAAAAGTTATGCAGTTGATGGGTTTTTTTTTTACATTCCACCCGACATATAATTTTTGGGGCTTTCCCAGTACATTATGGTATAGTCACTGGCACAATTAAAAGTACATCTTAGGCTACAAAAAAAACAAAACCTCATACTACTATATATGGAAAAACTGAAATATTACTAAATGGAAAAGAATAAAAAGGCTAGTTTGTGGGGGCGTGGCCTGGCACGCTGATGGCCGGCTGTGTTAAGTCTGTGCTCCGCTCAGAGCCTTCTCTAAATCATAAGACAGGCACCTCAACATGGGACCTAGACGGCCAAAATGGATTACTGGGTCTCTGCAGACCCCCCAGCCGACGGACACTCCTATTTCCAACTATTTTGCCCTGCTGACGGATCTCACCTCGGAGCCACCGAGCTCCTCATCTTCTCCAGCGCCATCTTCCCCGCCTCGTGGCACAAGACGCGCCTCTCCTGCAGTCTCGGGAGCTCCACTGACAACGGGGGGAGAGAGAGGGAGATGTATAGCGCGTTAGCAATCCCCGGACCCCACAGACAAGCCGCAGCAGGCTGCGGAGAGCGGGGGAGGTAAAGCGGACGTCCGGACACCACATATGGAGGCGCCATCTTCTCTGTCGGCGCAGCAGCGGTGCCCGGGAGTGACGGAAGAGCAGCCTCACACCACAGTACTGTGCCTGGAGGCCAAATCAGCACTGACTCGAGCGCTGCAGCGCTGCTGACCCAGCAGGTATTGAGGGGACCGGGAGATAATCTGGGTGCCTCGTTTGCAAGAGGCCCTCGCCCGTTCTGCTGGACCTACCTAGCCCTACCCAGGGAAGCCCCCTGCCTCATGTCTCCCGTGCGGCCCTTGAGCACCAGGCACAGGGATTGCCATCCTCCCTCCCCTCTCCTCATATCCTTAGCGACAGGACTGCCCAGCACTATCCTGACTGCGCCACCACAAGGCCTCTTAGATGGTGTGATACCCATCCAACAAACAGCCCGGACTGTAGCCGGGGTCCCTGCAACCCAATCCAACTCTGCCCGCGGCAACCTTACAGAACTCCCGATGGAGTCAGTGTTGGATCCTCTGAAAGGCTTACAGACCAGCCCACATAGAACTGGCTCTCCGTCCTCCGTGGTGTCGCCAAGTAGAGCTGCTGCCTCGATGACGGAATGGCCTGAAACCTATACTGATGACTCGACCTCATACCTGAGGCTTTCGCCATCGGCTCTGGACACCGGTTTTGCCGATGGGGCCAACCAGCCTGTCTCACCTACGATTCCTAAAGAGACTGCTCTGCAAGTATTGCGGGGTCACCCAGAACTGCAGGCTCTTTTATCACTACTACCCTCTAAGTGTGACATAGCTGCACTATCTGCGGATCTAAAGGTGGCCTGGCGGAAAGACCTCCATGCTGTTAAGACAGATATTTCTGCCGTTCAGCATCGTGTGCAGAGTCTGGAAAAGTTTCAGGAGTTGGTACAGAGTTCACTAATTGATATACAGGCTACCCTTGCTAAGCGCTCTGCAACGCACCAGCATCTCGCTGACCAACTTGACGACCTTGAAAATAGGAATAGACGGAATAATGTCAGGATCCGTGGGCTGCCAGAATCAATCAGAACGCAGGAGCTAGAGGTGACCCTTACCAAACTCTTCAACATGCTGTTACATAAACCGGAGGACAACCACATCGAGCTTGATCGTGCTCACCGTGCTCTGCGTCCCCAGACTCAAGATCCACAACGGCCGAGGGATGTGATCTGCCGCGTGCATTATTATTCCGTGAAAGAAAAACTTGTGAAACGCGCCAGAGCCATCCCTGACCTCCAGTTTGAGGGCGCTGCTATCTCCATCTTTCTGGACCTCTCCGGATGCACCTTGAGATTAAGAGCTACTCCTCTCGGTTCTGCACCAACGAAACATCCTGTACCGATGGGACTATCCATTTGCGCTTCAGGTCAGGAGTGGAGAGGGCCTAGTGGTACTACACAAGTTGGCAGACCTTCCTCTCCTCTTATCGGCCTTGAATCTTCCGAACATGGACTTGCCAGATTGGGACTCCTCCACAATGGTCCTCCCTGATCAGCGACCCCAGCCAGTGGTGCTTACTTCTAAGAGCCTGGGATCTTCTGGAACGCCTAAACCACAAAGACTATGGAGATATTTGACGAGTGTTCCCAATGCGGAGACCTTCCTCGGGACTCCTCCTGAATGATCCTGCTTCTCATCCTGATGGACTTCCGCTAAGTGTCAAATCTTTTTTATTCTTTTCTTCATTTTCATATAATGTTCCCCTAGATCTCTCTCTCCTTTGGATTTTTTTGAAGATGGCACTGCGTTTGGATAGGAGGTCTATTGGAACTTGTTGGTCCCTAAGCGTCGTTGTATTCTGTGTTATAGTGCCATGGAGTGAGGGGAGAGTCTTTCCCATTTATTGATGCACTTCTCCCCTTTTTTTTGTTCCCTTTTTCTCCCTTTCCTTTGGCTCTCCTCCCACTTCCGCGCAAGCTAGGTGCCTTTTTCTATGCTATACACTACGTGGAAATCCCTAAAGAAGCATTTATGCTATCTATCATACATGAAAAAACTTTGAGACTCTCGGTTCACATATCCCGATCAAAAGATGTTTAAGCCGCCCACGACTTTCAACGTGATCTCAAATGCGGAGACCTTCCTCGGGACTCCTCCTGAATGATCCTGCTTCTCATCCTGATGGACTTCCGCTAAGTGTCAAATCTTTTTTATTCTTTTCTTCATTTTCATATAATGTTCCCCTAGATCTCTCTCTCCTTTGGATTTTTTTGAAGATGGCACTGCGTTTGGATAGGAGGTCTATTGGAACTTGTTGGTCCCTAAGCGTCGTTGTATTCTGTGTTATAGTGCCATGGAGTGAGGGGAGAGTCTTTCCCATTTATTGATGCACTTCTCCCCTTTTTTTTTTTTTCCCTTTTTCTCCCTTTCCTTTGGCTCTCCTCCCACTTCCGCGCAAGCTAGGTGCCTTTTTCTATGCTATACTCTTATTAGTTACTGGCTCTTTTGGAAGCATGATCCTGGAATGGTTTCGATATTTATCTTTCCGATTGCTCTCGAACAAGCCCTCACTGCTAGTCACAGTCCCTACATAGGATGGTGGCTAGGCTTTCTGTGCTTAGCCCTCACAGTTTGCTGCAAAATGCTAATGAGTCTTTATTTGTTCTTTTTGTTTTGTTTAATCCATACTGTCTGCTACCTTCTCTGCATAACAATAGTGATGGGGCTTTCTGCTAGGGGCTGTTTGTGGTTTACTGACCATGGATAGTTTTACTGTGTCCTCCCTTAATGTTAAGGGTTTCATCATCCTGGAGAGGAGATCTCACATCTTGTATAATATGCATAAACATAGGTCACACATTCTTTGTGTACAGGGCACACATCTCCTTAAAGATCACGCATCTGTATTGCGTGACAGGTATTATCCCTCCTGGTGCCATTCCAGTAACTCTCTAGCCAAAACTAAAAGGGTTGCATTATTTTTCCACAGGTCTCTGCAGCATGAAATTTTTGAGGTGAAAGCGGAGGCGCGATAACTCTTTGTAAGGTGCAGCATGCGGGGCACCCCGTACACTATTGCCAACATCTATGCACCAAACCATGGCCAGGTCTCTTTCCTGGTCCAAACTCTGGACGAGTTGAACACTTTCTCTCAGGGCCCTATAATTCTTTGTGGCGATCTTAATTTAGCATTGCAACCTGTGGTTGACACCTCCTCGGGGACGTCTTCTCTTTCCTTCACTAAATTAAATAAGATCAAATGACTGCTTCGGGATATGCAATTGTGTGATGTCTGGCGCATTCTGAACCCCACGGCCCGCGACTATACTTTTTATTCACACCCACATAATGTCTATAGTAGGCTCGACTACATTTTTAGTCAACATTCCCTCTTGACGGGGGTGCTCAAAGCCAAAATAGGCAATATTCTTCTTTCTGATCATGCCCCAGTGCATTGAACTTTTGCATTACCCACTGAGAAATGCAGTCCCTTCATGTGGAAGCTTAACGGATCATTGCTAGAAGACACGGTGTGCTTAGCTGATGTCACACAAACCATTAGATATTTTCAAGCTGACCACGCCAACAATCCCATGTCTCCTCACATGAAATGGGAATCCCTTAAATGCATCCTGAGGGGGATTCTTGGTAAACATGGATCCCGATTGAAAAAGGAGGCTGCGGGGAAGTTAGAGACCCTCTTGTCTAGATTGGGGACCCTGGAGATGGTACATAAGAGCTCGAACAGGGAGGAGGATCTCAGACTCCTGCTGCAAACGCGCTGTGACATCCTCCGGATTCTTGACCGGAAACATAAGAGGTACAAGCTCCTTTTATCAACGGAGCAATAAACCAGGTAGGATGCTGGCACGAGCTCTAAGGGATAAACGAGCTTCACTATTTGTACTGGCAGTGAAATCTGCTGCAGGTGTAACGGTACATAGGACGCCTGATATTCTGGAGTCTTTTCGTTTGTTCTACCAAAAGCTCTACAACCTCCCAAAATCTTGTCCATCAGAGAGCGATAGGTCTTAGTTGCTGGAATTTCTTTCGGCTTCGGTACTACCTAATACCTCTACTGATAGGTCTCTCCAGGGCACTAAGCCTTTCACGTTGGAAGAGCTTAAAGCTGCCATAGCTGTTCTGACCGCAGGGAAAAGCCCCGGTCCCAACGTATACACAGCAAAAATTGGCTGATGAGTTAGTAGACCTGCTTCTGGCTTCTTTTCACTCGGTTTCTTCCTC
Organism: Phyllomedusa bahiana; assembly: GCA_025379985.1. Classification (NCBI taxonomy): domain Eukaryota; kingdom Metazoa; phylum Chordata; class Amphibia; order Anura; family Hylidae; genus Phyllomedusa; species Phyllomedusa bahiana. The sequence continues at coordinate 40,786 of JAODAL010023281.1, forward strand.
CTGCCCCTTCTCGCAGGCATTTTTTGGTGCCTATATTACGGTTATCCCGAAAGAAGGTAAGGATCCTCTCCTCTGTTCGAGCTACAGACCTATCTTCCTTCTCAATACTGACACCAAACTCTTTGCAAAATTGAATGTGACTAGGCTGAATGAGATTCTGGGGGATTGGATTCATCTGGATCAGGTGGGCTTTGTCCCTACTAGGGAGGCTAAGGACAATACCCTAAAGACCTTTTTGCTCATTCATCAGGCTGGGACGAGCGGGGCGCCCCTTGTGCTGCTATCTTTAGACGCTGAAAAAGCGTTCGGACGGGTGGACTGGGACTTCCTAACAGCTGTCCTCCAGGGTCTAGGCATTGGACCGGTGATGCTGCAGCGCATAATGACCGTCTATTTGCCCGCCCATGCCCAAATTCGGGTTAATGGCGCTCTCTCTCTGCGACCCCTAATATTGGCAGTGGCACCAGGCAGGGATGTCCCCTTTCCCCCATTCTATATGTCCTCACAATGGAGCACCTCTTACAGACTATACGGAACAACCCTGATATTCGGGGCTTCGACTGTTAAAATATACAGCACAAGTGTTCTGCCTTCGCAGATGACCTTTTGCTTTATCTAACCCATCCTGCTACTTCCTTGCCAGTCTTAATGAAGGTTCTGGGGACTTTCGGATCCTTGAGTAACTTCAAATTAATCTTCAAAAAAGTGTGGCATTGGGTGTTAATCTTGAGAGGGTGGAGGCAGAACGGTTAAAAAAATCTTTTACATAGGCGCAAAAATCTTACAAATACTTAGGTGTTCTTATTCCGGCGGACCTGCAGCACACTTTTGAACTGAACTTCGCCCCAATACTGAGCACTCTTTCCTCTGATTTATCTCGCTGTGATAGGCGTGACTCTCGTGGATTGGCCGTATCAACATAGTTAAGGTGACTATTCAACCTCACCTTCTGTATCTGTTCCAGGCGATCCCTCTCCTCCTTTCCGGGTCCTTTTTCAAAACGCTCCATAAGAACATCATTTCTTTTATCTGGGCCAGTAAAAAGCCAAGGATAGCGAAAAATACGCTCATTAGGCCAGTCCCCCCCGCCATCAACTGGCATGGGAGCGGGAAATTCAGCGACCCATTTCAGAAGAGGACTGGACAAAATCTTATACGTTAGCATTTAAGTCATTAATATCTTGCCGTCTTTACGAGCTACACTTCTAAATCAACTCCCGCTGGTATAGAGTCCCTACCCTACTACACCGGTTTTACCCTTCTGTATCCCCTAGATGTGGTCAAGCCGATGGGAACATGGAACATATTTGGTGGAGTTGTCCAGCTATCTCCCCTTTCTGGGAAAAAGTGATCTCTATAATAAAGGCTGTAACAGGTACACAGTTGCAGAATGACCCGGCGGACCTGCTTTTGTCCATGATCCCATAGCCGACTTTGGCCCTTAAAGGGAATATTATTATTTTTATGTTGGTAGCAGCTAGAGTCTTAATTCCGAGACTCTGGCGGTCCACATTTCTCTCCTCCTTAACTGATTCAAAGAGATCTTTTTTTCTCCAACGCATGGAAGAATTGAGGCTAGATAGCATTGAAGGAAGGGAAAAATATGGTCGGGAGTGGGGGGCGTGGATTGCCTTTACTGCCTCTCCGGAATTTGCCTCCTGTGTGTAGGCCTTCCGATTATTGTTTGGATGCGTGACTCCTCTCCAGGATGACGTTGTTTCCAGACAGCCCCTGCCTTTTCTCCGCGTCAATTGAGTCCTGTTTTTAGGAAATCCCACACTTGCAGAAGTGACTTGGTTTTTCCGAGTCATCCTTGTGTGCAGACGATGGATTACTTGTTCCTCTTAATCTTTTCTTTTTGGTTCTTTTCCTGCTTTCAGTTCTTATTTTTTTATTTTTCTTGCGGTTTTATTTGTGTTGTGCTAACTCAATAGTTAGGAGGCTTTTGTAAAGCTAGTATGTTTGCTGTCATGGTATTCGCAACCATTTATCATTACTCTCTTTGAGGCTATACATTGACCGCTACAGAGGTGTGTTGCATTTCTCTTTAATCTGTAATTATGCATAATACGGTCTGTATGCGTATGCTGTATTCAATTCTTTCTTAATAAAGTTTGGAATGTGAAAAAAAGGCTAGTTTGGACTTTGCTAAAAAAAAAAAAAAATAAAATAAAAACATTTAAAAAAAGTCAGCACAGTTCTGAAAGAACATTCTTTGGACAGCTGAAACCAAGATCAATCTCTACCAGAATTATGGAAATAAAAAAGTATGGCGAAGGCGTGGTACAGCTCATGATCCAAAGCATACCACATCATCTGTAAAACACGGCAGAGGCAGTGTGATGGCTTGGGCATGCATGGCTGCCAGTGGCACTGGGTCACTAGTGTTTATTGATTCTGTGACACAGGACAGAAGCAGCTGGATGGATTCTGAGGTATTCAGAAATACTGTATACTCAAATCCAACAAAACTGATTGGTCCGTGTTTCATAATACAGATGGACAATTACCCAAAACATAAAGCCAAAGCAACCCAGGAGTTTATTAAAGCAAAGAAGTGGAATATTCTTGAATGGCCAAGTCAGTCACCTGATCTCAACCCAATTGAGCATGCATTTCACTTGTTAACTTCAGACAGACATGCCCACAAAGAAACAACAACTGAAAACCATTGCAGTAAAACCCTGGCAGAGCATTAAAAAGGAGGAAACACAGCATTTGGTGAGGTCTATGAGTTCAAGACTTCAGGCCTTCATTGCCAACAAAGGGTTTTCAACCAAGTATTAGAAATTAACATTTTGTTTACAATTATTTAATTTGTCCAATTACTTTTGAGCCCCTGAAATGAAGGGATTGTGTTTAACCCCTTACCGCCGGAGCCAGTTTTGGCCTCTCTGACAGAGCCCTATTTTTGAAATCTGTCATGTGTCACTTTGTGAGAATAACTTTTTGACACTTTAACCTATCCATGTGATTCAGAGATTGTTTTCTCGTGACACATTGTGCTATAAGATAGTAAGAAATTTTGGTCCAAAAAATGATTGTTTATTTGTGAAAAATATCAAATTATGGTGAAAAATGTGAAAAATTTACCAATTTCAAACTTCAAAAATTTCTGCATGTAAGACAGATAGTTATTCCACTCAAAATAGTTTATAACTAGCATCTACCATATGTCTGCTGTAGTTTGGCATCATTTTTTTAAATGTCTTTTTTTTTTTTTTTTTTACGACATTAGGGGGCTTATAAATTTAGTAGTAATTTTCAAATTTTCAAGAAAATTTGCAATATACATATTTTTAGGGACCAGTCCAGTTCTAGTGTGACTTTGATTGACCTGTATGTTAGATACCCCAATAAATGACCTTTTTATGGGCAACTAATAGGTCCCGCTGGAGCTTGGTGTATGGTTGTTTGTGGTGTTTACGTTGTAGTGTCACATAGGCTATGATGCGCCCCCTCATCACTGCTTTCGAGGTTTACCATAACAAGGGAATAGCTACCTGAGAGGCAGAGTGGTCGTCTAGGAAATTTCCCCAATGTACTGTGAGGTATGAGCTGAAGTCAGTGGATTGAGCTAAATACGATGGAAACCTCCATGTCCTGCATGTTGCCTCCGGGAAGGCAAGCGCAAGCTCTAAGCGAACTGGGGCATGATCCGATATTATGATTCTTAAATTTTTTAATTTTTCATATGGGATATTAGGGCATCAGAAATTTAAAAAAAAGTCTATACGCGAGGTGGTGCGATGGACAGAGGAGAGATGAGTAAAGTCCTTTTCTGTTGTGTGCTGGACCCTCCAGGGATCGCTGAGATTCAAGTGTTGCATGAGATAGAGGATACTTTGTGATGTCCGGCCATCGTAGGTGGAGGAGGATGACCTATCCAGGTCTGGGGAGAGCACAGCGTTGAAGTCGCCCCCTATGATCAAATTGGTTATGTCTTGAAACAGCAGGAGCTGAAGGAGCTTAGAGAAAAAGTCTGTGTTGGGGTTATTTGGTGCATAGATGTTTAAAAGATTGTATCTAGTGGAGTTAATTTGTACTGACATGTATAGAAATCTGCCCTCTGAGTCAGCGCTCTCATCAAGTATCTGGTATTTTAAAGAGGTACCAAAAATGATGGCTACTCCTCTGGTTTTTTTCCGGAGTTGTTGGCCATGGCACAGTGTGCTATCCAAGGAGCCCGCAATGTGTACCCGTCTCCCTGCCGCTAGTTTGTCTCCTGTAAGAATGTGATGTCCTGACAGAATCTTTTTAAGTGTGTGATCACCCTTCTGCGTTTTATTGGATCGTTGAGGCCCGGTACGTTCCATGAAAGTAGGTGCAATGTATCAAGTGTGGTGACAGTAGAGGTGTCAGTGTCATGTGGACTTGTCATCCTACCCCACTTCTTTGCGGATGACCGTAGGGTGAAGACCTCTCAAGGGTTCCAGACAGCCTGTCCCAGCGAGTAGGCCAATCTGGCGAGCGGATGGAGTGTGGCGAGTCACGTATCCTCAGGGAGGGGCAGGGGGAGACAAACTGGAACAAGAGGAGGGAAAGTGAAAAATACAGTAACAGTAACATTCTATTTATCATTTCAACAGGTATCAAGTAGAAAAACATTTAAACACTGAAGCATTTAAAAAGCAGTGAATGAACAAAGATTAGGTCTTGCGAACTGTATGAGTACAGTTAGTCATCCGTCTGGTGCGTGCTGGTGTAGTATGTCGTTTGACCGTCAAGGGTTACCTTTAACTTGGCTGGAAATAACAATTGGAATTTGATATTGTTCTCCACTAGGTGCTTGCATATTGGCGAGAACAGTCTCCGTTTTGCAGTGACCATTGCGGAGAAATCTTGGAAAATGAGGATCTTGTGACCCCTGACCTCCCGTGATTGCCGCTGGCGGTAGGCCCGTAGAATTTGCTCTTTCATGACAAAGTGCAGGAATTTCGCAATAGTTGGTCGAGGGCGTGGGTTGTTGTCTTGGGGTATGGCTCCCTACGATGAACTCGTTCTGTGAGTGGTAGAATGTGGGAGAACGTGAGATTTAGGGCGGTCGGGATGTCTTGAGTTAAGAATTTCCAAGCTTTCACCCTTGCCGGTTTCCGGAATTCCGATGAATTGGAGGTTGCTCCTACGGCTCCTGTTTTCTAGCTCATCTATCTTCTTTTCCTGCATCATTCTTATTTGACGGCTATGTTGTGTTGAGTCTTGTTGCAGTTGTAGTTGATCCGACTCGCAAGTGGCTGTTCGTGTCTCCAGCTCACTTATTCTTTGGGAATTATTGGTGATCTGGGCCAGAGCTGAGTTTACTGAAGTCTGAAACAAGTTCAGCCGCTTATCTATGAGAGGTATTAACAGGGCAGACACCGCCTGTGAAATAGAAGCTGCTTCTTGGTGCTCCATGGAGGAAGGCCCTGCTGGGCTGGAGGGCGCGGACCAGCGGTCTATGGGTGTGTCGTCTTCCCGCTGCGCTGCCACGTTAAGCATCTGTAAGGTGGCAGAGTCCGCCTCCTGTTGGAGAATGTCCTTTGGTTTTAGAATGAAGGTTGATGGAGGAGTTCTGGCGGTGCTGGGGAGAAGGGGTTTTATGTGTTTGTTGCTTTCTTTGCCTGGAAGAAGTGTTAGGCGTGAGGAATTTTCTCATATCCACCAAGTTACTTTCAATGAGGTTGAGCGGCAGGTTGTAGACGGATGACCATCAGAGGAACTAGGAATTACATTGCAGTTCGTACATGAATCGAGAGCTTCAGGGTAAGTCGGAGTGGAACTTTAATGGCGAACTGCCATCACTGTTGGTGTGTGTTTCTCTATGCAGGCGGGAACGGTACAGAAGTGAGGGTGAGAGATAGGGCAATTGGGATTGGCCGGGACAGTCTCTTCCCTACAATTTCTATTTTTGATGATGCTGGAGATATAGGTTTGGATGGTGGTTTGCTCAGCAGAGTTATTTAATCCTGGGTTCACTGTTAATTGACTGGTAAGTTGACAAATGTCCACCGGGTGGCAGTCAAGCTCTGTGTCAAGACTTGTTATACCTTGAGAAACTGGCTATCATCAATTATCACAGTTGGATTGTGCTACCCCCTCCCGTATTCCTTTGAAGTAGCTTAATGAGTTCCAATGAACATCAGGGTCAGTTGGCCTCATGTAATGTTAGGTCTTTTTTTTTTTATGTGGAGGCATTTAGGGGATAGTCAGATAGGCCACTGGTCACCAGGGGGTAATACAGAGTTTATTTCAGATTAATGAGTTCTAATTAAAGGTTCAATACTAGGCAGAGTATGGAGTTGAAAGGAAGATGTGTGATCCCGAGGTGAGTGTTTTCCAGGAGTCGCTTAATAGTGTGGAATGAGAAGGGGCTATCTCTGGATCTGTTGTTCGGGATCAATTATGCATAGGGGTATAGCTTGCCCTTAGTTATGCCTCTCTCTGAGGATGTAGTCCCAGCTGCTTTTAATGGTTGTCATTTGCTCTGAGGGTTAGCAGTTCTCAGTTCTCAGTCTGGGGCAGTGAGGGTCCAGGAGACGGAGTTGTTGAGTCTGACTCAGTCCACCTAGCTCTTGGGGACCATGGATGAGGGCCGCAAGGCTCCGTTCATAGATATGTCCAGTTTGCTAGTAGATCCTGGCAGATTGGGGGTTATGTATGAGATTATGTCCCGGTTGCACCGCCTTAAAATAATTTGAGATTTGAGGTCATCTATGAAGGAGGATCTGATGGAGGAGAGGTGATCCTATTTCTCAGAACAAATTCATAGACTCACTCAACAAATGTTATTTGGTACATTTTTGTTGAAAACTGTTTTTTTTCCCCCACTTCCTTATAGCATTTTGCATATTTACAAAATATAAATTAACATTTTTTTGTTCTAAAGTTGTATCCCAATAAACATATTTTATGTTCTACCTAAATAGCTTGATTATTGTATCATAAGGTTGATAGAAAGCCTGATGTCACAATTTCCCTCCAGTAAAGTTATCACTTAAACATGAATGCTGCAGTCGGAGCTTTGGTTTATCGACTCCACAGCCCTGATATTACCTGTTTCCTTTCTGGAAAAAAAAACATGTTTTTGAAATCTGAAAGTTATTTCCACATAAAGTAACAGTCTTGCCTATCCAGATGATTCAGGGATTGTTTACTTATGACACATTGTGCTTTAAATTAGTAATACATTTTGGTCTATACAATCCTTGTTTATTTGTTAAAAATATCAACATGTCATTAAATTTTAGAAAAATCTGCCATCTTCAAAAATGTTTAAAGTGTTCAAAATTTTTAAAGTGTAAGACTGTTATAATACACAAAATAATTACCATATTTTTCGGAATATAAGACACAGTTGTTTCCCCCCAAATTTGGGGGAAAAAGGGGTGCGCATCTTATAGTCCGAATGCACTATTTCACGCATGGCATTTGCCATGTAGTATGAATGACATGATAAAGTTACTATAGAGGTTGGTACAATTATAGACATTGATTTCATATAATTTTTTTAGGTTTACTTTAACACAATAGAAATGCGTTTGTAAACAATGGTGTTCTATATCGTCATATTGTAAAAGCCATAAAGCGTTTGTAAACTGTTGTGCTTTATATCATCATATTCTAACAGCCATAACTTTTTTTTATTTTTCTGTATATGGAGGACTGTATAAGGACTGTTTTTGAAGTATGAGTTGACATCTCCATTGGTACCATTTTGGGGTTCACATGACACCGTTCTTTATCAACAATTTTAAGACGTGGGTTGGACAAAATACTGCAATCCTGGTAGTATTTTTTATTTTTACAGTGGTCACTGTGTGGTATACTTTACTCAGCAGGTTGACACAATTATAGTGAAACCAATTTTTTATTATTTACAGGATGAGATGACATTTTCATTGGTACCGTGTTGGGGAGGACAAGAGTTTTTGATCGCCTTTTAAATCTGATTTTTAGGAGGTTGTTTTATGTTTCATTCTAATAGATGTATTTTGAAGAAGTATTGCAGTCTTGCAGACTGATCCATTATTTGTCCATTTATACACTACTCACAAAAAGTTTGGCTTTCGGTTGAATTATTTTTTTTTTTTTTAATTAACTAAACAGTTGCACATGTCCAACTGTTCAATGTTTCACTACTTTTTACACAACTTGCAAAAAGCTTAGCGTCAAAATTCACAACAGGCATTTGATCCCTCAATCTTCCAGTCAATTTAGGAGATCAATTTCAAATGGGATTTAAACAGCCCTCCTCATCATGCTGTTCACATTTTCACATCAACGAGACAAAGACAACACCTTACAATTGATCGACAGTACCTCACCATTGCAAGGTTTCAAGCAGGATGCTCTTAGATACAAGTTGCAACAGAGATAGAAAGACTGGAAGAGTCATAGAAAGGCAAAGAAGTGGACATCCTTTGGCTACATCTCACACTGATTACTGCTTCATTGTAAACAGTTCACTGCAGAACTGGATGATGAATGCCACATAACTCCAGGCACGTTTAAGGGTGGAGAGAGGCAACCAAGTGTCACGTCAGACCATGTGGAACAGTTTACTTCAGCATGATCTGCGTGCTAGATGACTGGCAAGTGTTCCTGACCTGTACCTGACCTGGCTGATGCATAGTGCTTTCCTTGACATTTCCACCATTGTTGGCAGCCATCATTTCTGCTCTGAGTGAATCAAGTTTCATCACTGAGGACCACTAGTCCCTTTTCCAGTGTAGATGCTCCCTGGCCCATGCAAGACCATGATGCCTGTGCCTGGTGATGTGGTCAAGTCATCTAGCATGCAGACCACGCTGATGTAAACGGTTAAAAATGGTCAGATGTGACACTTGGGTACCTTTTACCACCCTTAATTGTGCCTGGAATTGTGTGGCATTCATCATCCAGTCTCGCATGGTAGTGTTTACAAGGAAGCAATCATTCGTGTGTGATGTAGCCAAAATACCATTTCTTTGTCTTTCTGTAACTCTTCCAGCTTCTCTGTATCTGTGTTGCAACCTACTGGGGACACTCTGTGACACTCCAAACTCTGTGACCATTTCTGTCTGAGAGTATCCTGCTTGAAGCCTTGCAGTGGTGAGGTACTGTTGATCAAACACTGGGGAATTTTGCCATTAAGTTCCTTGCTAGAGATCAAAAAGTTGTGCAAAAAGTACTGAAACGTTGAACAGTTGGAGATTTGCATTTTGAAGTTTCGAAATGGTTTCATTTAGTTCATTTAGAGCAAATTTAAAGAAATGGTATGTTCATCCTGAAATTACTACCAAAAAGAAATATCCCGAAGTTTGTGTGCGTAGTGGATATTAATTTTCTCTATTAGTGACTTTATTTAACAGAAATGTTTTCGTTATTTTAGGCACTTGAATGGATCCATGACAGTGGTGAATTTTATTTATCTACTCATACATCAACAGGATCTACTATACAGCATACTCAGGAGCTGCTAAAAGAACACGAAGAGTTCCAAATTACTGCTAAGGTATATTTAAGGGTCTTTTAGTTAATACCAAACCCTGTCCTCCGTAAAGTCAAACATGGTACATCATACTGGGAGAAGTTGCACGAACGTTGTATTGAGAATAAAGGTAGAAATACCAAGCTCTTTATAAATGTAAGTTCCATTTGTCAAAAACGGGAATGAAAATTAAAGAAAATGGCGCCAGACTAAAAATAGTATATGTGATGAATGTAGCCACTATAACCAACAATATATGTGTTGCTTTTAGCAAAAATCCATAACACACAAAACACAGCAACATATAAAAATTCAATTAAATATCAAAATAAAAAAGAAACCATTAGTAGTAATACAAAATTTAATTTCCGTGGTTAAGACCCTTCAGATCAACTGTGTCTAGGATGGTAATTCAATAAGCTTTGGGACCTTAAAGTGAGTTATTTTGAGGGCACACCAAATTTGACACTTTGCTACAATGTAAAGTAGTCTTCGTACAGCTTGCAAAACAGTGTAAATTTGTTGTGCCCTCAAAATAGGAACACACAGTCATCAATGTCTAAATCACTGGCAACAAAATTGAGTACACTCCTAAGTAATTGTGCCCGATTTACCATTTTCCCTCCCAGGTGTCTCACACTCTCTTATACTGGTCACTGGAAGTTTAACATGGCACCTCATGGCAAAGAACTGTCTAAGGATCTGAAAAAAAGAATTGTTGCTCTACAAACAGATGCCCTTGGCTATAAGAAGATTTTCAATATTATGAAACTGAGCTGCAGCATGGTGGCCAAGACCATACAGCTGTTTAACAAGATAGGTACCACTCAGAGCAGGCCTCGCCATGGGCAAGCAAAGAAGTGATGTGCCTGTGCTCTCCATCATATCCGAGATATGTCAGAATAGACCCTATGACCCTGCGTTTCTGCAGAGGTTAAGGGGGTGGAGTGTCAGCCTGTCAGTGCTCAGACCATATGTCACACATTGCATCAAATTGGTGTGCATAGCTGTCGTCTCAGAAGGAAGACCCTTCTAAAGATGATGCAAAAGAAAGCTGCAAACAGATTGCTGAAGACAAGTAGCCTAAAGATCCTCAGAGAGTTCTTTGCCATGAGGTGCAATGTTAAATTTCCAGTGATTAGTTTGAGAGTGTGTGAGAGCGAAAACACCTAATCTAACATAACTGCTCCCCATTCACACATGACACTGCGAAGGAAAAATTGGGCACCATTTTTTTCTATTTTCATTTAAGGGTTTACTCACTTTTGTTGCCATAGGCTTAGACATTGATCACTTTGTGTTGCATTATTTTGAGTGCACACCAAATTTACACTGTTATACAAGCTGTACACTGACTACCTTGTATCAAAGTGTCATATCTTTTGTGTTGTCACATGAAAAGATATAATGCAATATTTACAAAAATGCAAGGTGTGTACTCACTTTTATGAGATACTGAGAAATTATACAAGGGACCTTAAAAAGGACTTTAAGTACTATGAAAGTGCAAGCAAAAGTTACCTACAAAAAGACCCTAAACCTTTCTTGTAAAGGGAAATTCCACCTATTAGAGTGATCAGAGGTGGAAGGATTATTGCTACCACTATTGAGCAACGCCAGCTGTGCCGCCCTGTAAACTGGAGCACTTTTGGTGGGTGCCTTGCAACTGATGAGCTACATCTGTTAAGCTGCTCTGGTTGCAACAGAGATATGGATTGGGCAGATAAATAAAAATTACACATTATTTGGACTGGTATATACTAATCTGTGATGTCTCCATCTCACTGCCAGTTTACTATTTTGTAGCAATCTCTGTGGCAATCTTTTTTTGAAACAGTTCTGGGCTCTGACAATTTAATTGTAGATGGACCATTATTGTCTTCTGGGTGCTCACAAAGCTGATTAAGTAGACTGCCCTATTTTGCATAATACCAAAACCACCGTCATCCTATTACCAACACCATTATCGGCTAATAATTTAATGAGGGCTTCAATGAAAACCTGACTAGCCAAAGCTGGCATACCAACTGGACTAAAAGTGTCTGACTCTGAAAGTCGAAGAAGAGAGAAGAAATCAGGCGATACCTTTTAGAGGCTAACTGAGTATATTTGATAGTGAGCTTTCGAGAGGACTAGCTCCCTTCTTCAGACAAACTGAAAATACACAGACTTTTTATACACAAAAGCATGGATCTTCAAAGGATCTTAGAATTTTTAAAAATAACAAAATGCAATATAAGTAGAGCAGTTATTTACAACAGGTCAAGAAATAAACAGTCTGGAAACTTGTGAGGCGTGACAGGAGTGATCAGTAATTATTTCTCTTATCTATATGCAATCAGGAGAGATTTGTTGCTCTCACAGTTCACACATAGTTTAACATGAAGCTGGCATGAATATTTAACCCATTTTGCAGAGTCGAATCATACCAGATGTACAAAAAAAAAATGTTTGGGAGTTATGTTACACTCCATACTCCCAACAGGAAGTTAAAATGCATTCATCTTAAAACTCTCAGCAACAAGATAAAGTGCTGCAAATAAAAGGAAACATGTGACCCTATTAAAGAACCCTAACGCTACAAGAAATTAAGGGCCAAAAAGCTGAATTGTACTAAAAATTGTTGCAGGCATAACAATGTGGTATGCTTGGTATACCTTCCCCAAACAATAAATACATGAGAAGTATAAGAATTCTGCAAAATGGATTTTCCAAAGTATCTGGACCTTACATATTATTGAAGGATTGAGAGAGTACATTTAGTGGGTCCTGATTTAACAAAGAGTTTTCCTTCCACTCAAAGGATGTTAGAAAAAATTGCACATTCAAATTTATAATATATTTTCTGAACAATATTGACAGAGTGGCCATACTAAGAGTATAAAAAATGTTTTGTACAGTATTGGTGCCACTCTACTTGAGAGTACAGTGATAAGTGCGTGACACTTGTTTTGGTGGGGATGGAGCCATATATTTCAAAGTAAAGACCACAATATTATCTGCTAGAGTCTATGGGCACAGGAAACAATAGAGCAATCAAAGGCAGGCTTAGTGGGATTAGAATACCCACCCAAAGCCTGTGTTCTGGATAGGAGACAATAAACTGTATGCAATATCCTTTGGGAAATGCCAGGGACATTACATGGGAGGGTAGGCCCTGGACCTTCGGCCTGTACCAGAAGTCCAGACAATTGAGTATGTGCTGCTGGGGATAGTTTGAGGCCAATCATTCTCCAGCTGTTGGGAAACTACAACTCCCAGCATGTGTCTGTGTGTTTTATATATATATATATATATATATATATTATATATATTATAAAATATAAATAAAATTATATATATATATATATATATATATATATATACATCGTGGGCATGATGGAGAAAGTAGTTTCCCAACAACTCTTCTTGCTGAAAAGTACATAGCAGTACAGCTTAATTTGAACAAACCGCTATACTTCTGGAACAGTTTCCTTTAAACAGATGAGACTGATGTTGAGATGTTTTTTCATAATGCATAGCACCACATTTGGCAAAACCAAATCATTCCCACTTTCATGCACAATGCTAGAAGACTAATGATTTGGCCTGTTTTGCAGCCATATAAACCAGTGCACCTTGCGATCATTGAATCAATTATAAACTTTGCATACTAAAGAATTCTAGGTAAATGTGTGGCCGTCTTTCCAACGGCTAAAGCTTGGCATAAAACTGGATCATGCAACAGGAAAATCATCCCAAGCACACTGCAAATATATAACTGAATGGCTAAAGAAAAAAATCTGTGTGTTGCAATGGTCCAGTCAAGGTCCAGACCTTAAATCAATTAAAATGCTGTGGCAGGACCTTGTAGGTTATGTATAAACAAATATCCACAACTTCAATAGACTGAAGCAATGTTTTAAAGAAAAATGTGCCAAGCTTCCTTCAGAATGATGGAAAATAGGGACTTTAGTTATTGCTACTAAAGGTACTAAGTTTCTTTTAATAAATAATTAAATCATCAAAACGTGTTGTGGTGTTCATATGAGGTGTGTACCGAAGACTTTTTAAAGGGGTTTTCTTGCTACAAAGATCAAATCTGTAATGAATGGGGACTGTAAAAATAAGCACTATTGCAATTGGTTTGTATTACCTAAATCATTTACTATAGCAGCTATTAGCTAATCTGTGTTTTCTACACCTAAAAATGCAGCCTGGGGTCAGGCAACGCCCCTTTGACATGATTGGCTGTCCTATGCTAACCCCCCCCCCCCCTCCCCTGAGCTGTGTGAAACTGAAGGCTGCTCTGCTGCTCTCCCAGGGGCAGTTCTGATGTGAAGGATCTAGGCAAGGCTAGATTCACTCCCTCTTCCCATATAACACACATATAATACACTCTGCTAGTCACAATGACAAGATTTCACTTTTTATAATATTAGGGGGCTGTATAACACTTACCACCAATGCAGGTGTTCTGGTTACAATGATTGCTTATGAAGCCTGGGAGGTAGGTGACAGCTCTCCAGGCATGAGAACTGACCATTGCAGGAGGTCTGCAGAGCTGTGCCATCCTCTCCCTTCCCCTGCTCATATGAGGACTGGTGTGGGAGCAGGGGGTGTGAGGATGTCAATACTCTGCAGTGAGGAAAGACACACCTACTGGGAGGAGAGACACACCCCTGGTTTTGAAGCCCTAAGACAGAGAAAATGTGAAGATGCCTGTGAAAGCCTGTACTGAGAAAATCCCTTTAAGGACTATTTTTTTTTTTTTTTTAGATTTTAATTATAACTGATAGATCACCTGCTCATTACCACTTTACCTAACTCTAGCTCAAGCAACACAGGGGCAAATTTATCAAGGATGCTGTGCCAAAATTGTAGCTGAATGTGCATAAAAATAATGGTGTACATGCCTTAAACCACATTTATTATATGTATTAGACAGTTTATAGTCACTTTGGTACTTTGTCTGACAAAAGGGGCGTGGCCTTAGTAAAAGAGGTTTGTGTTCACGAAAAGGGGTGTCAATAAATGCATCAAAATTCTGGCACAGTTAGAGGCATAAAGTAAGCCAAATTAAAAATGCTATAAAGTTAGACTAGAGAGTTTATAAGAGAGGCAGAATTTTCAACACTTTGATAAGTGTGGTGCAGTCTTAGGGCTTGTTCACACGACGTTTTACCGATCCGCTTTTGGATCCATTCTGCGCAAGCAAACCGGATCCGCAAAATGGATCTAACAATTGTCAGTGTGATTAACATTGCTTTCAATGGCAAAAGTGCATTGCCGTTCTCAAGGGAGATCGCTGATGCGCCTTTGAGAGCTATAGTGCACTGCGCTTTTCGGATCCGCTTTAAGAATGGACTTTTCAATTCTTCTTTCGTTTTACGCAAGTGAAAGCCCATAGGGAATAATGGAGTGCGCTTTTGGCACCTGTCCAAAAGCGCTACACACCTGTGGTACTATTGGCGCGCTTTGGGGTCCTGAAAGCGCTCCGAAAACGCAGTGGGATAACACTTTAATGTCTGTGTATAATTAATATATGGATAAAGAATATATATATATATATATATATATATATATATATATATATATATATAATATATATATATATATATATATATATATATATATATATATATATATATATATATATATATATATATATTACTTGATTGTATTAGTACTCCATTATTAATCATTAGTAATTAATAAGTATTAATGATTTTTAACAATTAGTAATGCATAAATAATAAGTGTTATCATTAATTAATAAGTGTTATTAATTATTATTAATTAGTCATTAATTAATAACTATTAATTAATCATTATTGATTATTATTAGTTGTAATGATCATTATTCATGAATAATTATCAATTATTAATTAGTAATAATAATTTACTAATAATTATTCATTATTAATAAAGAGTATTACTTAAGTATTAATTATTAATAATTAATGATCATTATTAATAAGTAATTAATTAACATTCAATTGATCAATAATTATTAATTAATGATTAATGCCTTAATTAATACTTAATAATTAATTAACAACTAATAATTATTAATTAAGTAACAATAATTAATAATGATTAATAATTAACCAATAATTAATAAATAATTAATAATTGTTGATAATTAATTTATTAATTATTGATATTTCTTAATTAATAATTATAATAATTAATAATTAATAGCTAATAATTATGAATTATTAATTACTTACATCCATAAAGTCGTGTGAACACAGCCTAAGACTGTCTGGTCTAACTTTGCACTATCTAAGAGTTAGACCGTGTTGTAATATCTTTCCCAGTGTTTTGTTTGTTTTTTTTTAATCAGATAATTTTTATGAAACAATTTGTACAGATACAGAATAGAACGTCTCTCCATTATTTGTTACATCAAGATACATACATATACAATCATTCTGCTTTTTAGATAAAAAAAACACAGAGTACATGAATATGCCTGTACCATATATCGATACATGCAAAAAGATAGAGAAAAATGGAAACGCCTATTAACATCTGCTCTGAAGGAAATTTAATGCCATTACTACAACCAGTAATCCATAATAGTGCCTTAGGTATGGATAATAATTTATTACATCTTCAGGAATCGTAGACATCTATTTCCACCCTGGGTCCTACCCAAATTACCAAACACAACAAATCATGTATTTAAAATATAACTTTTAATACTATATTTAAAAGTGAGATGTCCAGTATCTCAAATACATTAACCTATATAGGCAAAAAGAAAACACCTAAAAAAATTCCTATACTAACCCTACATGGCCTAATTGACCCTATTTACGGGGTAGAGCGCCCCAATAAGGACGGCCTCGTCTGGAACCTCACCCCTACAAACACTTATACTAGCTCCTTTCCCATAATGCCTTGTGATATGCAGATGCTTAGTAGTGGGCTAAAAGGCAATAAAAACACTACACACCTTAACTGGCGCGCTCCATAAGGAGAGATGTTCCCCTTCTCTCAGCCACTCATTGCCTCCCACCCAGTCAAGCCAATATCGCTCTGCTCTACACTGATGAGGGGCAAAACCGCAAAACGGTCGTATGTAGATGAGCGATATTGGCTTGACTAATAGTCCTTTTTGCTTCTCAAAGATTTAGTGAATCAGAAGTAAATTGAGGATTTGTTACAACCAATAGAGGGCACAGTGAGCTTCCCAGCTCTTTTCCCATGATGCCTTGTGTTATGCAGATGCTTAGTAGTGGGCTAAAAGGCAATCAAAACACTACAAACCTTAACTGGTGCTCTCCATAAGAAGAGATGTTCCCCCCCCCTCAGCCACTCATTGCCTCCCACCCAGTCAAGCCAGTATCGCTCTGCTCTACACTGATGAGGGGCAAAACCCCGAAACGGTCGTAGGTAGATGAGCGATATTGGCTTGACTAATATTCCTTTTTGCTTCTCAAAGATTCAGTGAATCAGAAGTAAATTGAGGATTTGTTACAACCACTAGAAGGCGCAGTGCGCTTTCCAGCTCCTTTCCCATAATGCCTTGTGATATGCAGATGATTAGTAGTGGCCTAAAAGGCAATCAAAACACTACACACCTTAACTGGTGCTCTCCATAAGGAGAGATGTTCCCCTTCTCATAGTTACACAGGATCAGTATAGAAACGATTTGCATACACTACTAACGCATCTTGTGAACCAATTGAATTTTTTAGTAATACTGTGTTCGCTTATCTAGCCTTTTGATACTTTTGGGAAACAGGAAGGCTTGTTTTTAATATGTTGTAGTGTGGCAATAACAACGACCATTGTTTGACCACATCTGGTCCTACTGTGGACAAGAGACCAGTTAACTTACCCGTTGTTTTCTTCCCTTATCTGTCCCCTGATGAAGTCCCTAAGGGACATTGAAACATGTTGAGACTTTTCTAATTGATAGGGTAAGTGTTTGTAGGGGTGAGGTTCCGGACGGGGCCTAAATAAATACGCCGTAAATAGGGTCAATTAGGCCAAGTAGGGTTAGTATAGGAATTTTTTTAGGTGTTTTCTTTTTGCCTATATAGATTTTTGTATTTGAGATACTGGACATCTCGCTTTTAAATATAGTATTAAAGGTTATATTTTAAATACATGATTTTTTGTGTTTGGTTGTTTGGAATACTCATGTATTGTTACAGGGTTACTTAGGTCATATCGTATATTAGTTGTTTCCC
Organism: Phyllomedusa bahiana; assembly: GCA_025379985.1. NCBI lineage: Eukaryota > Metazoa > Chordata > Amphibia > Anura > Hylidae > Phyllomedusa > Phyllomedusa bahiana. The sequence continues at coordinate 58,420 of JAODAL010023281.1, forward strand.
ACTGTCTCTTGGTTTTTCTATCCTACCCAAATTACACTATCTCCTCCTCCTGTTAATAATACTGAGAACAATATTACTATGATCAATACCCATATGTCCCCGGACACAGTAACAACTACCCTAAAAAAAAACTAAGGACTATCATTGAGAGAATGCAAAATATGAGAGAGGATAAAACCCACATGTGGGAAGAAGTTCCCCTCATTTCTTTTTTGGCAGATTGCCCAAACCTTCAGGTTTCCCCAACATCCACACTTCCATCCTGTAAAATCCCTAAGGTTATATCCCCAGAACTGATTGATTTAGATGTTAGTGGTAAAACTCTAATCACAGTACATAATACATCAAATTGCATTTCTCCATTCAACAATACCAATCACAATAATGTTCCCCTGAACTATTTGTTACCGGATAGTATAGATTTAGTAGCCTCCAATCTCTTAGAAACAAATCCTAATCTGGACTCCTCTCAAAGAGATCGTAATACGCTCCTAGCTCAAAAACCAGGCATACTTGATAACACTAAACCTGGCTCCACAGCTATTGTGCCTTTTTTAGGGATAGCCACATCAACCAATCAACCTACATTTTTTTTCAATCCCCCAAATAACGTACAATACCAATAAATGTATACTTTCCAACCAACAGAAAAAGAAAAATAAGAAGTGGGGAATAGAGCAGGACTCCAAACAAGATTTAAGCATCAACAACAAAAAAGGAGTCGTCTGAAAAATTCCTTACATGCATCCATATTCAATTTGTCCAAATATCCACTAACAGAAAAAGAAAAAATACTATTGGACGAAGGGATATCCTTTAGCCCATCACAAGTAGCTGACCCTTTTGAGTTATTCATCGATCTTCATCAATTCATTCGTAAAATCACTCTGACAAGGCATTTTGAAATAAATAATAAAAATAATAAAGATGAAAAACAGGATGAGTGTAATAAAACTCCTATCCCTTTATCTGAACCTCCTAGAAAAGGTAAGCTTATGGAAGTCCCAAAAAAACAAAATTTTACCCCATCCGTTCTCAGGGACATTATATTCAAACTTTTTTAGAAATGGTCTCTACAGATTTTAGGAATCATTTTGATAAAAATTCCACTAGCAAGAAATAAAAATAAGTAGAAAGAACAGCCTTTTTTAGGATAATCTCAGTAAAGCAGAAAGACACGCCCTCCAATCCCTAAAGAAAAATAAGAATATAGTAATAAGTGGAGCAGATAAGGGAGGAGGAATAGTGATTAGGGATTATGAATATTACCATCAGGAATCCCTCAATATTTTAGCTGATAAAAATTATTGTGTACAAGTTCAAGGAGACCACTTCACAGAGTCCCAAAAACACTGCAACTCCTCTTACATGAAGCCTTTACCAAAGGAGTAATTATAAAGGAAGAGAAACAATTTATTTACGTTGCAGCCCCAAAAAGAAGTTTCTTCTATCATATCCCAAAACTACACAAAAATGCCACTCACCCTCCAGGTAGGCCTATAATTTCAGGAATCAACAGCATAACAAGTAATTTATCTCAATATTTGGATTTTTTTTTCCAACCTTATGTTAAAGGATTACCTAGTTACCTAAGGCAGCGGTCCCCAACCTTTTTTTCCACCAGGGACCAGTTTGATGCACAACAATTTTTCCACGGCCCAGGGGGGGCAGGGTTAAAGAGGGGGTTGGATGTTTAGAATCACACACAGAAATAAAAAAAAAAACACAATAACGTGTATACTGTGTCATTTAGGGGTATAGTATGGGGTAACCAGTATTTTATAACTGTTGACTGATTGTTAGCTCTGTGGGTCACTATTATACTAATAATGCTGACCCACAGAGCTGACAATCAGTCTGCAGTTATATTGATCAGCAGTATACATGTATATCATATACATATGTAATCAGCTCTGTCATTATAGAGATTTATGCCCCCTGCAGTCATTAAGTATATGTGTGTATATATATATAATATAATATATATCATATGATATATATATAAAATATATATAATATATAATATAAATATATATATATATATATATATATATATAATATATATATAATATATATATATATATATTATATATATAATTATGCCCCCCTGCAGTCATTAAGGATAGATATATATGTACCGCGTAGTCATTAAGGATAAATATATATATATGCCCCCCTGTAGTCATTAAGGATATATATAAATATATATATAAGAATATATATATATAAAAATATATATATATATATAATATATATATAATATATATATAGATATATAAATATATGCCCCTACAGTAATGATAGATAAAAATATGCTCCTGTAGTAATGATAGATAAATATATGCCCCTGTAGTAATGATAAATATATGCTCCTGTACTAATGATAAATATATACCCCTGTAGTAATGATAGATAAATATATGCCCCTGTACTAATGATAGATAAATATATGCCCCTGTAGTAATGATAAATATATGCCCCTGTAGTAATGATAGATAAATATATGCCCCTGCGGTAATGATAGATAAATATATGCCCCTGTAGTAATGATAGATAAATATATGGCCCCTGTAGTAATGATAAATATATGCCCCTGTAGTAATGATAGATAAATATATAGCCGCTGTACTAATGATAGATAAATATATGCCCCTGTACTAATGATAGATAAATATATGCCCCTGTAGTAATGATAAATATATGGCCCCTGTACTAATGATAGATAAATATATGCCCCTGTAGTAATGATAGATAAATATATGCTCCTGTACTAATGATAGATAAATATATACCCCTGTAGTAATGATAGATAAATATATGCCCCTGTACTAATGATAAATATATACCCCTGTAGTAATGATAGATAAATGTATGCCCCTGTACTAATGATAGATAAATATATGGCCCCTGTAGTAATGATAGATAAATATATGCTCCCTATATTAATGATAGATAAATATATGGCCGCTGTACTAATGATAGATAAATATATGCCCCTGTACTAATGATAGATAAATATATGTCCCTGTACTAATGATAGATAAATATATGGCCCGGTAGTAATGATAAATATATGGCCCCTGTAGTAATGATAAATATATGGCCCCTGTACTAATGATAGATAAATATATGCCCCTGTAGTTATCATAGATAAATATATGCCGCTGTAGTAATGATAGATAAATATATGCCTCTGTAGTAATGATAGATAAATATATGCCCTTGTACTAATGATAGATAAATATATGGCCCCTGTAGTAATGATAGATAAATATATGGCCCCTGTAGTAATGATAAATATATGCCCCTGTAGTAATAATAGATAAATATATAGCCCCTGTAGTAATGATAGATAAATATATGACCCCTGTAGTAATGATAGATAAATATATGCTCCCTATAGTAATGATAGATAAATATATGGCCCTGTAGTAATGATAGATAAATATATGCCCCTGTACTAATGTTAGATAAATATATGCTGCTGTAGTAATGATAGATAAATATATGGCCCTGTAGTAATGATAGATAATTATATGCCCCTGTAGTAATGATAAATATATGGCCCCTGTAGTAATGATAAATATATGGCCCCTGTACTAATGATAGATAAATATATGCCCCTGTAGTTATCATAGATAAATATATGCCGCTGTAGTAATGATCGATAAATATATGGCCCTGTAGTAATGATAGATAAATATATGCCCCTGTAGTAATGATAGATAAATATATGGCTCTGTAGTAATGATAGATAAATATATGGCCCTGTAGTAATGATAGATAAATATATGGTCCCCCTGTACTGACGATAGATATATGGTCCCTGTACTGATAATAAATATATGGTCCCTGTAATAAGAATAAATATATGGCCCCTGTAGTAAGAATAAATATATGGTCCCTGTAGTAAGAATAAATATATGGTCCCTGTAGTAAGAATAAATATATGGCCCCTGTAGTAATGATAGATAAATATATGGTCCCCCTGTACTGATAATAAATATATGGCCCCTGTACTGATAATAAATATATGGCCCCCGTGTACTGATAATAAATATATGGCCCCCTTGTACTGATAATAAATATATGCCCCCCCGTACTGATAAAAAATATATGGCCCCCTGTACTGATAATAAATATATGGTCCCCGTACTGATAATAAATATATGGTCCCCGTACTCATAATAAATATATGGCCCCCATGTACTGATAAAAAATATATGGTCCCTGTACCGATAATAAATATATGGTCCCCGTACTCATAATAAATATATGGGCCCCCTGTACTGATGATAAATATATGGCCCCCATGTAGTTTCCAGGCTAGTAAAAAATAAAAAATAACCTTTCCCAGATACCCTGCAGAGACGCTGCCTCCGGTGTCTGACGAGCTCACGCGGCGCAGGGAGTGTGACGACACTGCTTCATCACCCCCCCCCCCCCCTCCCGCACGTCGCTGATGACTGTTGTAGTTACGTAGCTCAGTGAGCGCCGCATCTGCAGCGATAGGGAAAGCAGGGATGGTAATGAACTGTCCCTGCTTTCTCCCCTGGTGCAGCCGCC
>JAODAL010023282.1:0-62983 GCA_025379985.1 Phyllomedusa bahiana
AAAGGGATTTTTTAAAGTCTCTTTTTGGGGGCCCCCAAATCAGGCAGAGCACAGAGATTTGTTAAAAACGTCATCGCTGAGGTGTAGTGCTTTCCTTGGCTGCTAAAATCACATGACCATGTCATATATATTTCACTGTATTGTGTTCTGAATGCCATTTTCAGCTCTTTGTACTATACAGACCGCTCTCTGTCTGCTTGCTTACAGTATTGGGGGTAAAATCATTTTATAACACACCATCTCCAAATTTCCTATACAAAGAAATATATTTTAAAATAGTTTTTTGGTTGGTGAAAATTTTCTGATGGAGAAAAGTTAATTTTGGCATTTTTTGGGGGTTTTGAAATTCCTTTCCAAATAAAAATTTTGGGGTTTTTGGGTAAATAATTATCCAGGGAAAAGAATTTTTTCGTTGGGTAAATTCCTTTCAAAATCCCGGTTTTAAATTTTCCAGATTAATCCAAAGGGGAAAATTATCCTGTTGAAAATTTGTCCCACATCATATATTAATATTTTTAAATTTAATAATATTTAAAAAATACTTTTAATTTATACAATAAAATATATATATATATATATATATATACACACATACACTTCTCTCCTTTTACTACATATATCTTGTACCACGTGCGGAGCTATAATATTTAGCTTTTGAACAAAGAACTAGAGGTGGTAAGTGAGCAAGGAGGGGCGTAGGAAGTGGAGATAGAGGTACGAGACAAGGCAGCCCTTGCAGTGCATTGCGCCAAGAGCAATAACCCTCAATTTAGCTCGATACATCATGGAATTGATGACAGACAGACTTCTGAGTCGACATTTAATGTCTATAAATTGAGCTCGACCTTTCTTCACCTCCGTAGAGAAGTCTGGATATATAGACACACGCTGACCATCAATAGATATATCCTCTTTATTGCGGGCTGCTCTCAGGATAGCCTCTCTTTCCCTGTAGTGCAGGAGCTTAATCAGAATAGGGCAAGGCGGACCTCCAGGAGGAGGATGACAAGCAGGTACACACTGCACACGTTCAATGGCAAAGAAATCAGACTGTGTCTCTGTTCCAAAGGTATTAAAGAGCCATGCCTCCAAAAACAGCGCAGGGTCACAGCCTTCCGATTTTTCAGGTACTCCCACCAGATGCAGGTTGCTTCTGCGTGATCTGTTTTCGAAGTCATCTACCTTGGCGTAATTTTTGGCAGTGGCAAGGTCCTTTACCAAAGGAGTAACTGTGTCCTCCAACAAACTAACTCTTTCCTTTGCCGCCTGCATTTTAGTGGTTATTTTATGCATATCTTGTCTCACATGAGACATGTCCTCCTTCAAGTCCCCCATGTGTGAGGTTAGAGTAGCCAATGTGTTATTGCATAGGGAAATGGTTGTAAAAAGATCTTGATTAGTGTGGTTGTTTAGGGCTGCAGAACCAGATATTTCCTGCTTCTGCTGCTGTTGTGCCTGCTTTTGCCCTTCCTCTGGCAATGCTGCCATTCCACTTATATTGCTGCCTGGAGGTGACACAGGGGATCTGTACATTGAGCAGAACCTCTGACTCTATGAAAAGTTCTGTTGCAACTGCAGAAAGTGCCTTTATACTGGGCAGATGGGCAAAATGCTCCAGCCGAGCTCCTACCTCTGCAGCATTAACCAACACCGCTGTTCTTTTCCGGAACCATGTTGGAGGCCACACTGCTTCTATCCTGCTGCTCCTTCCCACGTCTCGTCATGGCAGATTTTAGGCTGAAATTGTTCCTTGGCAGCTCTGGAGGCTCTCCCCAATCTCTACACTGCTATTCAGAACCCAAATTTGTTGCTTCCACTATGATACACAGGATAGGCAGAAGGAGCTCAGCACTGCATGTCTATCCTACATGCTGCTCAAGCCACTACCCCATGAATATTTTATTTTTACCACATAGTTGACACTAGATAAAAAAAAATTAAAATAAATAGAATTATTTTTGTACATTGCCCACCCTCAAAAAATATTATTGAAAAATTCAATAAGTAATATGTGCTCCATAATGATTCCAAAATACAGCTCGCCCCACAGAAAAAAAAGCCCTCATACAGCCACACTGACTGAAGAACAAAATACTAACAAAATCCTAAGTCCCTATAGTAAGTCCTAAAATAAGCCAGACATTAAGGGGTTAACCAATGATTATCAGTTTTTTATGTAATGTCCCCTATGCCTCAAAATATAGCAATATGCAGCACTGACGGTATTTTGTAGATATCTTCTTCACTGATGCAAGAGGGAGCAAATGCTTGGTTACCTCAATAGGATTTCGTAATGATGTCTCAACATGCCTAAGTTCATTTAATGCTCACATGGTCGTTACAAATACTAGAGAAATGAATTATAATAACCTGGGTCAGGCTATTAAATAGACCTACAAAATGTGGTTTCCTCAAGATTCATATATGTAGGTCAGTTTGGGTTATTTGTACTCATTTACTATGGGCACCATAAATTTTTAGCATTATGAATAAGGGCATTTGCTTAAGGTGGTCTGGCAATGGCTGCATTGATTTCTCTATGAGACTGTTAAAAATCATTTATAGCTTGCAGCAATGAAAATGGAGAAGGTGATTAGGATAACGAGCTCTATCTATGGTAACTAACAGGTCACACATCAGCAGGACATGCTGGGCATGCACTCTCGACATACATGCCTCCATTACTCATCTACTCTGAGCCCAGCTCTATGCATAGATATTAATTGTAATTAACTTTGGCAAGGTGCTTGTTAATTTAGCACAAAGCTTAATAATAACAATAATGATAATAAACAGCCAGAATTAGAAATGTACACTGAAGTAGATTCTGAAACTACATAAACATTGTAGCTTATGCTAATAGACTCTAATATGTCATTGATTCCAGGATTTTGGCTGCCTAATGGATTCATATGTCATTGCCAACTTTACTATAATGAGTCTTGAAAAGACTTATTCCATCGTTGCAAATGCATTTAATATTCACAGTGGTTAATGTTGTTGTTTTTACTAGACTGAGACCCAGGGCTCAAATCCAAGCCAAATGCTATCTACATGGAGCTTGTCCCTGCATTGTGAGGGTTGTTTCTTCAGGTCTTCTGATTTTCACCAAAGTTTTTGCCATGAGCATTTTTAGATTCCTGATCTAAACAAATCTTTAAAGGGATTCTGATAAAAACATCTGATCAGTGATCTGATCAGTGTCATGATCTGTCATCAACTAGCAATATGGCTGCTGTTCCACTACCTTCTGTTATCACTCTGCTACCTGGGTCTTCTTTTAGTGTCTTTCTGCTCTGTCCCACTGCTCTTTGGCCATAACCATCCTGTCTGTCACTCTTCATGCACACACTCGCTGCCTTTGGTTTCCTTAAAAGGGTTTCTGGGAGTTCCAAAAGCTTGTTTGTTTGGGACTTGTGTACCCATCTACATTATATAAATAATGCAGAAGGCTGTACTAAATGGTGGTTCTATTACTTTCTGTTTCAGGCAGAAAGTAATAGACACACTAACATGGCAGCTATGAAAACTTTCATTAGGCTTCCAGCTGCCATTGTAATCGATCTGCACCTCACAATTTAAAGAAGTCTAATGGAGCTAAGGAAGCCATGGTGTCTATAGGGTCAAACAGCAGAGATCGGAGTTGGCTCTGATCCTTGCTATTAGCCGAAAGTAACAGTTGCAATAATCAATCGGCACCCAGTGCCTATGGAGCGGACTCAGCTTCATATCTCCTTACTAGCCTGACCTTTGATTGCTGCCTAACTCAACCTCCTGTTTAAATACTGTACTGAAAATATTCTACCTGCCTGGTTTTCTTTTTTGATTCTTTGTACCATTTTGCAAGACCTCTTTCTTCCCCTACCTCTGCATTTCCAACTGTGGCTTTTTTCCTCTAAAGTACCATAAATTGGTGTAATCTGTCCAATTCTATGTCAGCTTTTGCTATTGAATACAACTCCTGCAATTGTGGGGTATTCTCTGCGGGCCACCCTCTTATAGAAGTTATAGAAAGGAATTCCCAGTCACTGAAATGGGTTTTCTCATCACAGGCTTTCGCAGACATGAGCTGTTAGTCTCTGTCTTACAGCTTCAAATCCAGGGGTGAGGCTCTACTGCCAGTAGGCATATCTTGCCTCACTGAAGAGTTTTGACATCATCCCACCCCCACCCTGCTCCCTCCTGAGTCATCATCACCATTCTCCATGAGCAGTGGCAGGGAGAGGATGTCAAAGCTCTGCAGACCTCCTGCAATGGTCAGTTCGCATGCCTGGAGATCTGTCACCTTCCTCCACAGGCTCCTCGTAACCAGAAAACCTGTATTGGTGGAAATAGTTAAAAATACAGGCTGAACTGATGGAATAAATGTGAGAAATGCAGGGTATAAGGCTGTGTTATATGGGCGAGGACAGTGAATCTAACAGCTAGAGACTCAGAAATTGCCCTGATCCTTCACATAGATCTATCACTGGAAAAGGAGCATAGAGAACTCAGGCAGCCTTTATTTTACAGACACAGCCAACATCTAACACCGTTGCAGTTTCATTTTTATATAGCACAGGGGGGTGACCTGCATAGGGGGCGTGTCCCGGCCAAGGCTGAACTAAATATAATTCAGCCAATAGATTTGTGCCCAACCACAGGCTTAAGATTTAGCTCTAGACACTCACAGATTGGTTCATAGCTGCTATACTAAATGATTTAGTTAATGCAAACCAATTGCAAAAGTGCTTATTTTTAATGTCCCCATCATTACAGATATGATCATTGTAGCGAGAAAACCCCTACAGTGGTAGAGTGACCTCAGTCAATTGCATGTTTCTGCCATTAGGTGGAGCAAAGCAGGATACCCGCAAGTATCACGTCACCAAGGTTACAAGGGCTTAGTGGGGTAAGAGGCATTTATATATGTCACAGCCACAGTAAGCGGTTGGCAGCAGTGTGTAATAGTATGGCTATTTTCAGCCATTCTCGGATTGGTTCTTATTGGTAGTAGACAATGTGTTGAGTGAGTGCCTACTCCCCATGTTCCAGGAAAGGGTTTTGGCAGGTTCCTATAAAAAGCTTGTTATTACAGGAGATCAGAGGGTGTGGTCAGCTACCTGGAATTTGGAGGGATAGTAGAGCGGAGGAGGCTCTGATAATCCCCATAGGCTTAAGGTGAGTCTGAAAAGGAGAGTCTCGTGAGGACTCTGGTTTGGTGGGGCTGTATTGTAGACACAGCCCACTGGTAATAGAAAGGGTCTTTACTAATGTTTAGGTAGTGGCTAGATGGCCTGAGGGTTTTGTTATATTGTTTGTTTCCTGTGAGCCCATGCATAATAATAAAGCTGGCTGAGGCCAGTTTAAAACCATAGCCCTGGTGTTGGAGTGACGTATGTGCAAGAACCGTTTACGAAAGACAGCGATCCGTAATCTGAAAGACCCCCAGGACTGGCCAAGATGGCATCCAAACAAGATAGTCTCTTTGGGGAAAACCACCTATATCAGGTCAGTGACAATATAATACTGACACTTACAGTAACAGCTACTGCTGATGATCTGGGGGTGTTGTCAGCTGCAGTTTGGAGTGACAGTGGAGCTTGTGAGAAGAGGTTCTTACTCCCAGGCTTTAGGAAGCCAGAACCAGTGCAGACTGGTGAAGTGATTGCTGGTAGTGCTGGATGGTAGATCCAGACCACAGGTTGGAGCACCTTATGTTGCAGAGCAAAGCAACCCCGGGACGGTCCAAGATGGCGTCCAAAAGAGTGTGAATCTCCCTATATGTATAGTGAGATCCTTGGGTGTAATTTCCAGGTACCTGAAGGTGCCTTGTTCATCTGTACTAACAATTATATGCAAGTACAAAAAAAATGGGAATGTTCAGCTATCATACCTCTCAAGAAGGAGATGGGTTCTGTGTCTCAGAGATTAATGTACTTTGGTCTGGCATATCAACCAAAGAACAAAAGCAAAAGACCTTGTGAGGATACTGGTAAAAGCTGGTAAGATTGTGTCATTATCCACAGTGAAACGAGTACTGTATCGACATTGGCTGAAAGGCCACTCTGCCAAGAAGAAGCCATTACTCCAAAAGAAACATATAAAAGCCAAATTAATGTTTGCAAATGCACATAGGAACAAAGACCTACATTTTTGGAGACATGTGCTGTGATCTAACAAAACTAAAATTGAACTATGTGGCCATAATGACCATTGTTATGTTTGGAGGAAGAAGGGAGAAGCTTGGAAGTCTAAAAACACCATCCCAAATGTGAAACATGGGGGTGGCAGCATCATGTTGTGGGGTTGTTTGGTGCACTTCACAAAATAGATAGCATTATGAGGAAAGAAGATTGTGTGGCAATACTGAAGCAACATTTCAAGACATCAGTCAGGAAGTTAAAGCTTGGGCGGAAATGGGTCTTCAAAATGGACAATGATCCAAAGCGTACTGCCAAACTGGTTACAAAGTGGCTTAAGGATAACCAAGTCAATGTTTTGGAGTGGCCATCACAAAGCCCTGATCTCAATCCTATTGAAAATGTATGGGCAAAGCTGAAAAGGCAGGTGCAAGCAAGGCGACCTACAAACATGGCTCAACTACACCAGTTTTGTCAGGAGGAATGGGTCAAAATTCCTGCCAACTATTGTGAGAAGCTTGTGGAAGGATATCCATAAAATTTGATGGAAGTCATACAGTTTAAAATCAATGCTACCAAATATGTTCCTGATATCTTGGCCGATTTCTTTAGACTTTCCAATGATGTTACACACAGATGCAGTGTGTTTCTGTTGTGCATTAAAAAAAAAAAACATAGGTGTGTCTCTAATTAACTCAGATGTTGCCACCAGACCTATCAGAAGCTTCCAAACATATGACATCATTTTATGGGATGTACCAAATTGTTTAAAGGCATAGTAATCCTAGTGTATGTAAACTTTTCACTTTGCAGAAAGTAATAAAAAGGTCTTAAAAATTCTCTCTCTTTCATTCTTCTGGATTTGGCAAATAAAAATAATTTTGGTAATCCTAATTGACCTAAAACGGGTAAGGTTTGTTCTGATTTCATGTCAGATAGTGACAAAAACATACATATGTGTCTTCTTATGTAGTGTATGTAAACTTCTTGTCTCAACTTTATACTGTACCTTTACACTAGTCATCAAGGCATAAAGTGGAGGAATCAGCTCCCATTCACAAGCAATAATGGACAAATCCACTAGCAAAGTTAACAACACTATGAAAGCTGTTAAAAAGTGTTTGTTTCCCTTCACACTGTCTTTCACTTAATTATACTTTATTGGCTGTTGTCATTTGTAGTTTTCTTATGCAAATTGAAAATGTAGGTGTGACATAATTACAGGTATCAAAATTAAAATTTCACTATGATTGATACAGCTAAATTTATCAGAATCTGTTGAAATAATGACATTGCTGATTTGAATATTGTTATTTCAAGCTGCAGATTAAGAATAATCAAGGTGATCTTGTCATTGGCTAAATTTGTGACATGAAAATTTATACCATTACTTTTCACAGAAAACCTTACCTATATAGATTAGCTTTGTTTTATTCTGAATATGCCATTTTTAGGTCTCTGTGTGGTATTGTGCAAACACAGGAAATATGATTTTTATTCAATAATTATAAGGCCAATTAAAATCATTTAAAATAATTACAATATTTGTTTCACTCTTCAGGCTCGTGCAGATACAAACATGGGTAAAGTTATAAAATAAGATTGTCTCACAAAAAAATGCTTTTTCCATATGCTTTTTTTGGGACATATGGATGTCATACAGTTGGTCATCTTCTTAGCCCCAGCTCTATGAACCTGACGGAAGGGCTGCTAAGTATAATTGACTCTTTATTCCATATACTTCATGGATAATCATTTATGTAAATGACTGCCGTGCATTACTACAGTTTGCCTGCGGTAGCCACTGTAGTGGAAATGTATGGTGGGCCACAACATCCACCAGCAACAACTGATCCCTAAAGGTTTGCGGAAGCTTAATTACTGGTGATCATATAACCACTAGCCCAGGCAAAGGCCTCGTTCACACGGCGGCTTTGGTCGCGGCCAAAACCTCGTCCTAACCTCGCGTCTCCCAACGCGAGCTTCAGGCGCGGGAGCTAGGTGTGGTCGTGGCGCGTGTGGGGCGTGGTTTGGGGCGTGGCTTCTGGCGAGGGTTTGCCCCTATGCAAATTAATAGGCAGGGGGAAAACCGCACTGCCAGACGCGGCCCAGCCACGCTCCAACCACGGCGGCCGCGCGGTGTTGCCGTGGGTGTCGCGCTGAGTACTCCCTGTCAAGAATTGACAGGAGAGTTCTCAAACACGCACGGCAAGGCAGCGGCTCTAAAGCCGTGGCCAAGCCCGCGGCGTGTGAGCAGTAACTCGGTTTCCAATAGGAAACCATGTTACTAAACTGGGCGCAATTTGGACGACGTTTTGGCCGCGGAAACCGCGTCAACCCGCGGCCAAATCCGTCATGTGAACATGCCCTAATTGAAGCTTAATTACACATAGTAGCAGACTGACAATCAGAGTGGACTCAAGGAGAGGAAGAGTGAGTGTTCCTCTAATTAACAAAGCTTCTAGTGGCTATCCGCTTTATCCCTTTGATGACTCCTAAATATGATTTTTTTAATATAAAAAAACTATGTGAAATATGCAACCCAATCTTTTGAATTGCTTGAGGGTACAGTATGCAGGGTATAATGTTTTAGGCTACACATGAATTACCAGTTGCATAAATTGGAAAGGTTTACTGTATAAAATCACTTGTAGTGTTCCTGGGTTTCACAATATATCTTTAGGGTTTATCAGCTCTTGCAAAGCCCACCACTACTGCAAGGTCACTAACCAAAGTTAAGAATATCGCCTGGAGACTTGTGCACCTGACATGGCCACCCATGGTGATCTGGTTTAGGAAAAGGCTCCAAATTAACAGTGATGAAACACCCATAAGAAAGAAAGCTGCATCGGGTCAGTGATCTCTGCTCAAAATGGCCCCACCTTCTCCATTTAAATAAGAACCATTTGGCTACCATTACCAGCGGCTATGCACCAACCTTAGCTGCAGGTGAGAACATTAAGAAGCAGTTGAAATGTATTCTAGATGTGGCGCTGGACAAACTGATTTTGTTAGGGGACTTCAATACAATAGTTGGGTATGACTTGTACATATAGAGTGGTACAATTGACAAAAAAATGTGGGCAAAAAAAGTCAAGTCCAACAACATTCTCCTCCAAAACAATTCCACCTAGCATTACCTAGTCATTGATAATATTAATATTTGCCCACTCAAACAGGGTAGTCCAAATCACTCTGAACCGCTTTGATTAACCATCTTTTAACAGCAGGAAAACCAAGATCCATTTCTAAGATTGCTTACTGAACCAAAAGCAATCGACATTGCTAGAGTACTTCCTTCACCTCAGCAACCACTCATCTTAAAAAGCAGACACTAAAGCCTTCCTATCTATGTGGGGACCCCCTATAGCCTATATACCTATCTATGTGGCCCCACCTATAGCATACCTATACATACCTAACTATGATGGTCAATATGGCCAAACAGTTTTTCGTTCCTGTGTGCATTTGCAAACATTAATCTGGCTTTTATATGTTTCTTTTGGAGTAATGGCTTCTTCCTGGCAAAGTGGCCTATCAGCCCATGTTGTCACAGTACTCGTTTCACTGTGGATAATGACACAATCTTTTCAGCTTCCGCCAGCAGCTTCACAAGGTCTTTTGCTTTTGTTCTTGGGTTGATGTGCACATGTCAGACCAAAGCACATTTATCTCTGAGACACAGAACCCATCTCCTTCCTGAGTGGTATGATGGCTGGACATTCCCATCTTGTTTGTACTTGCGCATAATTGTTTGTACAGATGAACAAGGCACCTTCAGGTACCTGGAAATTGCACCTAAGTACAGAATTTGCTTCCTGATATCTTGGCTGATTTCTTTAGATTTTCCCATGATGTTACACACAAATGCAGTGTGTTTCTGGTGTGCATTAAAAATACATCCACAGGTGTGTTTCTAATTAACTTAGATGTTGCCAATAAAATAATCAAAAGCTTACAAAACTACATTTTACAGGGCGTCCCAAATTTTTTTTAAATGATATATAGTAAACTTTTGATTTGCAGAAAGAAATTTAAAAAGGGTTTTAAAATGTTCTCTCTCTTTTCTGGCTTTGGCAAATATAAATAATTTTGGTAACCCTAATTGACTAAAACGGAAAAGGTTTATTTGTTCATGTCGATAGTGAGAAAAACATGGTATTTTCTTTTTAATACTGTTTGTTGATTATATACGAAGAAGATAGAAGATAGAAGTAGATAGTTTAAATTTGAGGTGAAAAAAAGTTTTTTTCCCTCCAAAAATTTAAGGGTATTTCAACAGATCTTTGCCCCGTGTGAACACCGCTTTTCGATGGTGTCGGGGTCCATCTGAAGGGCCCAAACCACATTAAAAATTAGCTGAGTTTATCACTCCCCGGCAAAAAAACCGCAAAGTTTACAAGTATCCCGGGTGGGGTGCTGTAGGGTCCGTCTTTTGGACTCGCTCAAAAAAAGACAGTAAATGACCCCCGTTACTTTTTGTGGGAAAAAGAAGAAGTTTGGGGAGGCCAAGAACCCCAAAGTGAAACACAGTGGGGCAGAAACAGTTGTGGGTTTGTTTTGCGCAGGAGGGACTGGGCACTTCATAAAATGATGGCTCAAGGAAAGAAATTATTACAAAAATGAAGGGGCTCCTCAAGACATCAGAAGGAAGTTAAAACATGGGCAAAATAGTCTTCCAAAAGGACAATGACCTAAAACAACGCTAAACTTTTTACAAAGTGGCTTAAGGGGTAACCAATTAAAGTTTTGGAATGGCCCTCACAAAGCAAGATCCAAGCCATTTAAAATAACGAAATTTAAAACTGAAAAGGCGGGGGGCAAAGGGACCTCAAAAATGGCCGTTAACCAGTTCAGTCAGGAGGAAAGGGGCCAAAAAACTATTAACTATGGGAGAAACTTTTGGGAAAGGGGATCCAAAAAGTTTAAACCCCAAATCATACAGTTTTTAAGGGGGAATCTCCAAATACTAATGAAATGTAGTACACTTTGACTTTGCAGAAATAATAAAAATGCCTTAAAAATTCCTCTCTTTCATTATACGGCATTTGGCAAAATAAAGAATTTTGGAAAATTAACGCCCAAAAAACCAAAGGTTTTTCTTTTTAAAATAGGTGTATGTAAACTTCTGGTTTCAACTGTATGTTAAAAAGCCTTTTTTTAAACTTGGAAAATTTTTCTTTTCTTTTTTTAACGGGGATTTGTAGACATGTTTGGGGTGCTGTACTGGAAGTCAGAGAATACCATCCAAATATCATACAAATAAACCACCTATCAGGTGCACAAGTCACAGAAAATGGTGTTGACTAGTTCTTGAAGTACAGCTGGATACTGCAGAGACCAAAAGGCATAACTAAGTACTTCAAGTGTTGAATGTAATTTTCCACTTATCTCTTTAACAAATCTGGATTAATTAATAGACCCCATTCAAGTTCAAAAAATAGTAATTAGGGGAAGTGGTTACTTGTACTTTAGGGTAATTATGTTCAGGCCATGATAATTGGCTGGAGGTATCCATCTTTTTCTCCATAAACAATAAGGTAGCTTCTAATGTGAAGGAAGTCTTATAGTGCAAAGCTTGTCCAAATTATCTCTAATATAAGAGGAAAATTTCTACAAACATTTTAAAGGGAAAAAACCAGAGTGCTGGGAGCCATAATTATGTAATGAGATAAATAGTTTCCTTTGGGTTTCTCTCCCTAAAACCGAGGCATTGGAGTTTTCCTAATTTACATGGCAATTTTTTGCACTCAATAATTTTTCTCTCCACAATAAAAACACAGTTTGATATTTTGTATTTATTGACATTCTTCAACGGTGAGTTTATGTCTCTACTTTCGTAGGTTTGTCAATGAAAAACAAGTGGGAAAGGGAAGAAAAAAGAGTCTAGGAAGGGTTTGGGGGGTACCAACTTTAAAGTCCTTCTTTCACATTCAAATTCATATTGTCCCTTTTAGGGGAAAACAGATTTTAATTAAGTGCCATAGTGTGAGTTAAACAAATGGGGTTTGGAAGGGGTTTTGTGGCAATTTATATTTAATGCAATCTAAAAGTCCTTTACAGAAAGTAGTCACCAGAACTTTATAATTCCAGGAGAAATCAGAGGCTAAGGCGTGAAGATGAATGACACAATGACCCATGGTGGAGATTCTCTGAAGCAAATGGAAAAGAGAGGAGGCAGCTGACAATGCACATACAGGTTCTTCAAGGACTATAAATGGCACTAGTAAAAACGTTCTGCAAGGTGGAAATCCCAAGAACCCAATGCTCCTACAAGAGAGTTGCACAACTAGGACTTCACCAGGCAACTGAGAGATGATGAAAGTTACATTCACTTTACCTAAAGAAGGTTGATGCACCATTACTTCAAAATGGATGGTGGAATGGTTAAGGGAGTTTTTGGGTTTTCATTAAAATGAACAGGCATAAGTAACTGTCTGCCAAAAGTGCTGGGAGCTACTAGGAACATGTACCCTGTAGTGGTGATGGTCATGCCAGCATAGGAGCAAGAGCAGTTATCCTGGAAGATGATGTTTTGCAGCATCTGGTAGTGCTTGTCCTATGAGATGCTATACAGTATAAGTACAGAGCACTGTGACTGCAGGGGCTTGCTATGGCAAGGTTAGAGTTAGGAAATATGATTACACCCACGTTAATGCTGGTTGACCGGTTGGGTCAGGTGGATTAGGCAGGATGAATATTTAAGTTCAAGAATGGAAAGGGGCAGGTCTCTTGCTAGCAGGATCTGGTTGGAGGATCTTCCAGTCCTCCTTCCTTGCTTATGGTTGTGACAAAGTCACAGCTGTTGGAGAATCTGTGAGGGTATGCATGTAAGGGTTGTCTTATGCCTCCTGGATGTGGGGTGTGCTCATTTGATCCCCACAAATCTGTTTTGACAGCTGGTTGCTAACCAGTTAGGCTTAATAATGCTGTGGCCAACCCCACCCATCAAAGAAAATTAGTGATCTGTCTCTTTATTTGTAAGTAGAAAGTGACCATGGTACTAAAGTGTGAAGGGGAAGCGGTTAGCTCCTTGCAGTCTGATGAATTCTCTGGCAAGACAATTCAGTAACCAAGTTGTGGGCTTCATGTGGTTGGATACCATCAGGATAGACGACTTATGCAGATTGACAATTTGGTTGGAACAAGCACTGGATTTCAATTTTTAATCCCTGCACTTGACTTTTCTTCAGGGAACCCCCAGGTAATTACACTCAGCATAGGCTCAGTGCTTTGGTGGAAGACGTAGAGTAGAGGCATATGCTGGCTATTTAAATATATGAGATCCTGTTTGTACACTGTGTGTTAAACCAGGAGATTACTGGTTTACTGAGGGTATTGTTTGCCAAGCAAAGATAGTAGGAGTGTGAGTACAGTTAACTGTAGATAATGTTCTTTTTTAGCTCAGCTATTTGAACACCTGCAAAATCCAAGATAGCAATGCTAAATGGAGACAGGGTTCTTAAATAGAGAAGAATGCTGGAAATTCACCTTTTATCTAAGCAGAACTTGTAAATGTCCAGGCGCCTTTTATTTTTGCGAACAATAGTAGTGTAGAATGCGCTTAAATCTATTAACCTGTTCTACTGCGGGTCAATAATCAAGCACTTTCTAGTGCAAAAACGACAATACAGACTCAGGTAAACCACTTTTAAAGTGGTTTACCTATTCCAGCAGTAATGTGCCTGGATTTGCCGTACTGAAGCTATAAATATGTAGCTTCGTACGGTTGTAGTGTGACACGCCGCCAGCGCGTCCCCTGATCTCAAGCGTACTTCAAACTGTGCGGGCGCTTTGTAATGCGCCTGATACTGGAGTGCACCCGTTTAAAAATATAGCGAACTGAGCTGTCCCCGTTCATACATGTCCCCCATGGATTCTGTAGTGCATTTTTAAGTGACAAAAATTCACATCTGTAACTTGAGTAAGAGATATTCAGCTCTCTTTCAATTATTTTATCTACCTAGTGCACTGCAAATAAATCTGACTGGAATAACGACTCATGCTTCATTGATGTCAGTAATTCATAGTACACTGAACAGCTGCAATCTTAAAATGGATTCTTTTAAATTGCTGGTCTTCAACCTATGATTGTCAGGGCATGCTGGGAGTTTTAGTTTTACAACAGCTGAAGAGTCACAGAGGCTATTGCAAAAGTCAAACAAAACTGTTGTCTTAACCATTAACCAGTGGAAACATACTGATATGAAGCATGTGTATTCATTAAGGTGTCAAAAACTTTGAGAGAGCGACTAGTGGTAGGAATTATGACTAGTGCTGAGCGAACAGTAAAAAGTTCTAGTTCAATTAGAACCTCAAACTTTTGTGAGTTCTGTTTGAAGTTCTATTCGAACTCGAACTACAAACCCAATTAAAGTCAAATGGAGAAGATGTTCTGGTTAATTTTTTTACCTATACAGGTGAGGAGAAGCTGTAATTACCATACATAACAGTATATACGGATACATGGAACAACTTAGTGAAGAAAATTTGGCTCTAAGAGTGACAGAAAAAAGTTGAGAGGCTAAAAAACTTCATTCATTTCAATGACTAGATGGGAAAGATGAGGACAGCTTGCAAGCAGGGGCATAGCTATAGGAGTTGCAGTGGTAGCAGCTTCTATGGGGCTCTGCATCCCGAGGTGACCCAAAACACATATGAAACTTGGAGACGGTGTATTATCGAATTACTAAACCCCCAAAACTGCAAAAACAGAACTTTTGGGCACTGAGTATGATTTAGCAAATCCAAGCACTCTGTATAACATTACTAACATTATTAAGGTAACCTCATATCCATTTAGATTTTGGAGGGATTAATTAGCGCCACCAGATAAAAGGGGTAGGGATAGAGAATGGGGCAAAAAAAAGATTTTGTTTAGTGACTGCAGATGGATAATCCATCTACAATCACTTAAATCGGATTGTTTAAATGGAAGTCTAAGTTTTAGGTGGTTTCTTTAACATATATCTCTAAGATAGCTTGGAAGATAAAGGGATCTCTTTGCATGATATCGCATAGGTCACTGGTGGTCCACAAACTCATTTTATGTGGCCCACAATGGCACAGCAAAAGAGGCTCATGCAGTTGCATTTTATATAGCCTTACAGTAATATTTGGCCCTTTGAAGGCAACCATAATGTGTCTCTCTGTAAAAATGAGTCTGATAAATATGATATTGAAATAAGTCCAGACCTTTATGTAGAGCGGGTAACAGTATACAGTGTATGTACCTGGATAGAGAAATATTGTCGCTGCGTCAAGATTAAAACAAATGTCTGGTCTGACTTTCTGGAAAACCAATATGATAAATTTAGGGACAGAGAGTAATGTGTTGAATCTGATGACATCTGACTAACGGCATAATCCTGAGATCTCAATGAGTTAGCTTTTAAGGGTATGTCCACATGATGAGTATTTCAAGTCGGAATCCATGCAGATTCCGACTTGAAATACTTGTCTAAAACCAAAAGTAAACCATCCCATTTGACCTCAACAGAAAATACATGTCACAGTTCATATTTTTGTTGGTCGGTTTTTAAATGTAAAAAAAACCCCTTAGCACATTTACTATTGAGGTCAATGGGGGTGGCTAAAAACCTTGTGTAAAACGTATCCAAAAAGACATTTCAATGTTGGTCTATCAGCGTCCAAAACCCCATAGAGATGAATGAAACTTGTTTTCTGAACATACGGGGGGAAAAAACAACCTAAATCCACATGAAATACCGTGTTGTCCGACGTGATTTTGAGCTGTAGAATCTAACGAGAATCCAACGAGTAAATTTCACTAGTCGCCTGTACGTACCCTAATAGTAGTAAAAAGACTATATCTGAGGACAATGATGACCTAGTGAACATGTGGATATCGAACAAGTGTTACTGTACCACATTGTTAATTGCTTGGACAACTGTGCATCTATTGAGCCTTACCTCAATAGAAATATTGAGCTAAGCAAGATTGGGTTTAACCTTTTCATATCTCCTGATAAATATGATAAGGATTGAGGACCTATAAGAGCTAGTATAGCTCAGGAGATCCGAATTGTGGATTAAAAACATATTGCTGAATGTGCATGACTATCACAGATTTTAAGAACAGAAGATGAGCGACTCTAAGAGCATCAGTTTTATTAGTGTATGTTCACACGGTGTCTTTGCTGGCCATATTATGGTGCATAATTTTGCTACAATACACCCTAAATATGCCCCACAACTACAGTAATCCATAGCTCTCATTGAGAGCTATGATTACCTGCCCTCTTCCCTGATGCATATTACACGCCAGGAGAAAGAAGTGACATGTTACTACTTCCCAGAAAGTGAATGTCTACGGGAGCCAGCACAGAGCGTTTTGAAGTGCGTGCCAGCCAGTCCGTACTTCTAAAACACCCAGCATATTGCAGTACGTTCAGTACCTGCCACAATATTCCCCAAAGACACTGAGTGAACATACCCTTATGGTGTAGATTTGCTTTTGGGAGTTTTGGCTTGCTAACTGTGTGCTTTAACTAAAGGCATAGAGAGATCCAATCAAGGGGAGAGGATTTAACCCTGGCACAGTACTCTATTGAAATCTCTTGTAAAACTAATGTGTCTCACTGGAGGACGATGGGGCGGCCTTAGGTGATATAAGATATATGAAACCTCTGGGCAGTCCTTGCAACCATTGTAGAAACGGACAAGGAATGGAGGGTGTCACCGCTATACAGCGGTCTACCCACTTGTATTTATTAGACTGATTACATCTGAGTATAATGAGATGGAGAAAATACCCATGCTGCATCTGGATTGACTGCCTCTAGAACTATCCTAGACTTTGAGAGCAGGTCTTTGTGCTTAAAAGACAAACTAAAAAAAAATATTTGATCTGTACGTCCAAAAAGTCACAGGTGCACACTGGTGTGGCAGCAAAATACAAGCACAAAGCTCTTGGTCTGTGGCAGAAGGCTGCCACTGTCGCTACAGTTTGAAAGAGTACAAACCCAAATGATAATCCAGTACCAAAAATTCTAAAATAAATATTTTATTATATAATAGAACGATAGAACATATCAAAATATCATAAAAATAATGACAATACACACGCTATATGAAAATTCACATCCTTGAGCTGACGCCGACCTTAATTCTTTTGGTGAAGTACTATACACATTTATGTTTACATATTTTTATGTGTTTCACCATTTTTTTATATCCATCTTGGTGTATTTTCATATTAGGTGTGTATTGGCATTATTTTTATGATATTTTGATATGGTCTATTGTTTAATTATATAATATATATATTATATATATATATATTATATTATATATATATATATATATATATATATTTTTGGTACTGGACTATCATTTGGGTTTGTATTGGTATCATTTTGTCCTTTGTACGTATGTGATTTTTATTATTGCCCTTCAGAAACTGTTTTATAGGTTTATTAATATAATTTGAAAGAGACAGAACATGTTTACCAGATATTACTAGTGAAACATACAGTATAGGAGACTTTAAGGAATTTTAAGCAATACTGTATGGACAGGTTCTATTATCGGGGCAGGTGCTACATTTACTTGCCATTGGGAGGATTGGGAGCACTTATAGAGAAAAACTAGATTGCAGCACCACTGATTGCCGATCCATAGCTAAGGTAAATTGGCATTACTTGTCCCTTTACAAAATGTTGATGCTTTCATGAGGACCTTGAATTTAGAGTTAGGGTTACTACCTATTTTACTTAAACAGATCAAACATGAATTTGAAGGATATCAATAAGTTATATTTTAGTGGGCATTCTACGTAGGAAGTAACCATTAGGGCCGCTCCACTTAACAAAAATTTGATACCTGAAGGTGTTTTATTTGTGTAATTCAAAAATCTTTGGAATGGACAGATTGAACAGTAGCATCCTAAACTTTAGATTTGATTACAATGGTTCATACTGAGTTAATAAGTTAGTATTGATTTTAGAGGAATATGCAGGTATTTGTAATTTGTCTCCGTGATTTTGATTGTCAGTAATGATGGAGCAAGGTTATAGAAAAATAATATCATCTGGTAGGGAACTGCACAACGTAATAAATGCCTTTGAATGGCTCAACATGATCTGCATAATAGCCACACCACTACAATATCATGGTATTAGAAAATATACTAGATACATAGATGAGTAAATCTGCTAAATTTTCCTTTGATAACATCTTGCTGATAGGGAAATTTCTAACTGCAGACTTGTCTCTCACAGAAGAATCTAGAGCGGGAAATAGCTTTCTGTATCAAAAGTACGGTACAATAATATAAAAGTATTGTTAATTTCTTCTGAAAACTTCAGGTCCATGTTGTTTCACAGAGCCAGCAGCACATTTCATTCATGCATTCTATCACTTCCTGGTCAGGCTGTGGGTAATTAGTAAATAAGCTCTGGGTATTGAAACTTCTGCTAGCTAGTCTAGATTAGATAAAAAATCTCCTGCTCCCAGGTCCAGAGAAGCTTCAGAGCTAAAGTAAACAGTAGTAATTAGTCTCTGAACCTCTCAAGCTGTCGGCAGTTCGGTTCATCGACCTGTGTGATGATATCACTCCCTGCTATCGGATAAGACAAACAGCAGTGAGAGAAGAACAGGGCAGGTCGGTAGCCTAGAGAAACCTGAGTACCCTAAGAGGTGATTAAATCATTTGTAGCTCTTCAACACTAAAAATGAAACAAAACAACATACTTGGAAAAACTCTTCATTTAGTGTTCCCTACACGTTGAAAGATAATATTTGTGGTGAGACAACCCCTTTAACACCTTACCGACATACGAAATATGAGTACGACATATGAGTATAGCATAATCCCGCTACATAGCTGATGAGTGTTAGCTGCTAGTTGCAGCACCACCGCCATCCCATGCTGTTTAACCATTTAGATGCCGCGGCAAAGATGGCCGTGGCGTCTACGTGAATGAGAAACGGTGTCATGCACCGTTCTACACTCCGATCGGACTACCCGTGGCAAAATTGCCGGCTCCTGATTGGTGAACATGGCAGCTGGAAGCCTTGTGAAGGCTACCATCGCTGCCATGTTTTTGATTTCCCCACTTCCCGCCCCAGACAGGAAGTGGGAAAACCTCCATATTGGTACACCTTGATGCATTGTAAATACAATGCATTAGGCTATAAAAATTATCGAGCCCCCTTGTGGTGAAGCACCCTCGGGGGATTCAAAGTTAAAGTAAAAAAATAAAAAATTCAACTCAACCTCTTTCACGATTTTGCAAAAAAATTAAATAAAAAAGTGACACATATTTGGTATCACCACATCTAAAAAATTCCGATTTATTGAAAAATAACATAATTGATTCCGTACGCTGAACACCGTAGAAGAAAAAAATTCCAAACGCCAAAATTGAGTGTTTCTTGGTCATTTCACGTCCCATTAAAATTGGAATACATTTGATCAAAAAAGTCACATGTATTCTAAACCGGTATCAACAAAAAGTACAATTTAACCCGTACAAAAAGTTATTGGTCGCATAAAATGTCGCTGTGGAGTAAATTTCAAAAATAGAAAATATTTGGAATTTTTTTTTACAGTACCAGTAACAGTAACGGAAACCGTACATGTTTGGTATTTTCGGATGCATATCAACCTGTAGATTACAGATAACACATCAGATTGAACGCCGCAAAAGCAAAACAGCAAAAAAGGGGTTAAGTAAATGTAGTTACATTGGAACACCATATACAAGCTATAGTGTAGTGTAGTCTTTCTAATACTGCACAATTCTGTTTCAATCTCTATGGTCTTTTTGTACACTTATTGTCCTCTGTATTCTTTGGCATGCACTGTATACTACATGCACATTAAGAATATTGAGATAAAACAATAAAATTTAAATTCTCCTTCCTGACTGTCCTGTTTACCCTCCTTTCTGACCAGGCACGTTTTCCATTTCCATAGTACACACCGTTTTGAATGCTATAACGCTTTCTCGCACTTTTTGTTTTCGCCTTTTTTCACTTAAAAGTTAAGCTTTATTTTTATATAATATTTACATTAGCAGTTTTTCTTTAATTGAATATGGCATCTAGTTAAAGGTTCTGTAATCCCTGTTGTAAAGTATTCTTTCTCAGAAAATTAGCTGACATGTTAAACTGCCATAGGACTGGTCAAAAATTGCAACCGCAAAGATGCTAATCTGAAGTTGTTTGGCCTACTCAGAGAAGGTCAGTTCTTAAAGCCAAACTATAAAAGGATGGGACATTCTCATTTTCACACAATTTATTTCAGTGTTTTCCCATCTGTGACTCTCCAGCTGTGGCACAACTACAACTCCCAGCACACATTAAGAGCAGCAAAATGTTCAGTCTTTCTTGAATGGTGAGAACAAGCCTAACTTCTACTTTTTGTAGACACCACAACATTAACAAACAAGTATGGAAGATACAAGAATCAAGTACTTCTTTCCAACACGGAAGGATACAAAGGAAATATCTTTCATAGGATAGATGAGCAATATTGGTCAGTATTGGGCCCTATTCTCTTTAAATATTCATTAATGGTCTGACACATGGGTTACACAGAAGAATATCAATCTTTGCTGCTGATACTAAGCTCTGTAAAGTAAGCAACACCATAGTGGATAATTTTTTATTTCAAAGGGATCTAGATAATTTGAAGGCCTGGGCAGAGAAGTTGCTGATGAGGTTTAACACAGATAAATTCAAGGTTATGCACATGGGGAGGAAAAATCCATTCCACAATTATTTGTAAAAGAGAAAAAATCTTGAAAATAGTGACATGGAGAAGGACTTGGGAATCCTGGTGGACATTAAGCTCAATTGTAGCAGTCAGTGTCAGATAGTAGCTGCCAAGGCAAACAAGATTATTTGGTGTATTAAAAGGGGCATGGATGCACACAACGAGAACATCACTCTCCCATTATTCAAGTCACTGGTGAGGCCACACATGCGATATTGTGTACAGTTTTGGGCACCAGTTCAAAGGAAAGACATTGTAGAGTTTGAATAGGTTCAAAGGTGAGCAACAAAAATAATAAAAGGACTGGGTCGACTGCAATATCCAGAAAGATTAGCCAGATTATAGTTACTTTGTTTAGAGAAAAGACGGCTGTGGGGGGACATAATAAATATGTTTAAATATATTAAACCTTCAAGCCGAAGGACTGAAAAGTAATTAAAGGGGTTTTCTAATTTGCATACTTGAGCTGTTTCTCTGTCTCTTACAACCTCAAATCCAGGGGCATGTGTCTCCTCCCTGTAGGCGGTCTCTCCTCCCAGGAGGCGTATCTCTCCGCACGGAAGATTGGTGACATCATCATTCTGTGTGAGCAGTGGAAGGGAGAGGATGTCACAGCTCTGCAGACCTCCTGAAATGATCAGTTCTGCAGAGCTGTCAGCTCCCTCTTAGGCTCCACAAGCTCCTTGTAACCAGAACACCTGTATTGCTGTAAACAGTTATACATACAGCCTGAACTGATTAAACAAATGTGATAAATGCACTCTGCTCCCCCTTCTGTGATCATGCAAGAGGTAGAGAAGGAGATAAGTGTTTAATTCTTTTTTATATTGGAGGAGAGTGAATCTAGCAGCTAGACACTCAGTAATTGTGCTATCACTGGGAGATGAGCATAGAGGAACTCGGACAGCCTTTATTATATAGACAGGAGCCAGCACAGAAAGATGTTTCACTTTCATTTTCCACAGCTCAGAGAGGAGAAAGCACAGAGTGAGGGCAGCAAATCACAGCAAAGGAGGCATAACTTGACCTCAGGCTGCTGATTTAGCTCTAGACATCCATAGATTAGCTCATATCTGTTATACTAACTGATTTAGGTAATGCAAACTGTAATGCTGGACTTGTGGATCCACTGGACCGCCGCAAGCGATGGTGAGGGAGCGGAATCTAAGTGGGACCCGGTCTTCACCAGAGCTACCCTCAACGTGGTCAACTTGCAGCGGCAGCCGAGGTGCGGCCAGGTACAGACGGACGGGAAGAGCAGCACTGACACAGGCTTGGTACGAGGACAGAGGAATCCGGACGGGCTAGGTACGTAGCAGGACGTGCTAGCAAGGAGCTGGGGAGCAACAAGGATCCAGCAGGGACTCAGCGGAAGTAATCCCTTTAAATAGGGTCAGCGGCCGGCAACAACAAATTGCCGGCATGCTGGCCCTTTAAATCAGGAGAAGCTGGCGCGCGTGCGCCATTGTGGTGGGAGTGCGCGCAGCGGCCAACAGAGGGACGTGGAAGCACAGGAGCGCGGCGGGGTGAGTATCTGTGCTCGCAGTCTGCAGCGCGGACCACGGCACTGGTGGGAGCAGGGCATGAGGACGCCGGCGGGTCATGGCTGTGGCCGCAGCCCGAGTAGCAGGCTGCGGCGCAATTCGTGACACAAATCAATTGCAAAAGTACTTATTTTTACTGTCCCAATCATTATAGATAAATAATAATAATAATAATAATAATAATAATAATAATAATAATAATAATAATAATAATAATAATATTTATTTATATAGCGCCAACAAATTCTGCAAGCACTTTACAATGTAGAGGGTATAATTAGAGACAAAAGACATACATTACCAGTGAAAATATTACAGATAGACAAAGGGGCGCATGCATGAATCTGCCGCGTCGGGGGCGTCCTTTCCGCCGTTTTCCGGCGAAAATTTCGCCTGATTTTTGTCGGGTTTTCCGGGGGGGCGCCCAACATCCAGTAAATCCCCGCACCTCGCCTGTTTGGGCCAGTGCGGGACTTAGGCGCATGCGGGGGCTGGCCTAAAATTTGCCCCCGCTGTGCGATCATCAAGGGGGGGGAAAAGTTCCCGTGCCTCCCAGAGTGTGGGGCGCAGGCGGGGTTAGGCGCAGTCGGGGGGGCGCCCAACAGTATTCCGAACGAAACAGGTGGAAAAAACAGGAAATCATTAAACATTCCGTGCGGGTTGAACAAAAAAAGCCTTTATAAAGGGCCCAAAAACATTCTTCGAAAAAAAGGAAAAACCCACTAAAAAAAAAAAATAAAAAAAATACTTTTCCCAAAAAACTGAACGGCGCAACATGGGAAATTTGGATCTTTGGAAATTTCAGGAAATACAGTTTCAAATTCGTAAGCTATTTCATTTGGGCAGCAAACCAGCCAATCAGAATAGGGCGACAGGAACCCTTATAGCCTATGGAGAAAAATATTTACCCAACAAATCAAAGGTGGGAAGTTCAAAATACAGTAAAAAGGCAGGGAAAAAAAAGCGATTGGGTTTAGCAAGGGGGGCTTGGAAACCCGGCCAAACAAATAGGAGCGACAGGGACCCATTTTAAACCCATGGGGAAGTTAGAACCAAACAAATCAAAGGTGGGACGTTACAAAAAAGTAAAAAAAAAAGAAGAGAGTATTTGTTGCCCCAGCGGGGGGTTGGCTATTTCCGGAAAAAAATTAATGTAAAATATTATCAAAAAAGAGCTAAAAACCTTTTAAAAAAAAAAAAATCTTTTAAAATCCCTAAAAATGTTTTTTGTCCCCGGGGGCCCGGCGCTACATCAGGAATTGGGAAATGGGAAAATTTCCGGGAATACGTAATTCAAATTTTTTTAAGCTCTTCATTGGTCGGCAAAAACCCCACCAATCAAAATAGGAGCGACAGTGGCCCATTCTAACCTATGGAGGGTATTGACCAATAGAATAGGAGCAAAGGGGACCCTTTTTATAACCTATGGGAAATATGAAACATTTTCAAAGGGGGGACGTTAAAAAATACAGTAAAAAAGCAAAAAAAAGGCTGATTGGTTGGCTACGGGGGATTGGGTTTACCCCGGCTAATCAGAGCCGAAACCCTTTTTAAGAGTTTATGGGGAAAAGAATGCAGGCGGCTCTGTTTGTTGGCTAAATTAAAAAAGGCGCGGTTTTTTGACCATTATGCGAGGGGCCCCTTGGGGTTTTTTAAAGAAAACTGGAATAAAATGTACTGGCCAAATCAAATTGATGACTCCGAAATTGTCCCCGATGTTTATATAAAAATCAAAAAAATGGGGGTAAAGAAAAAAAAAAAATGAATTTAAAATTTCATTTTTATGTCTTTATTTTCGTTAGCAAAATATCAATAGAGGGGGGTTAAAAAAATAAAGAAATAAAAATTATTTTATTGAAATTTAAAAATTTTTATTCTTTACCCCCCTATTATTGATCATTTTTTTACAGATCGGTAAAACTTCTGGGGGTCTTATCATTTGATTTCGGCCATCAATAGCTTTAAAAAATTTTAATTATTGTATTTCCCCGGGGAATTTTTCCCAAAATCCTAATTCCTGATGTTCCTTTAGATTTTTGGAAAAATGATTTTTTTTTTTATTTTTTTTTTTTTTTGAGGTTTGAGCTCTTTTTCGGAGAATGTTTTACGCCTTTATAAAGGCGATTTTTTTGGGAATCATACTCCATGCCGCACGGCACTGAGAGCCGAGATTTCTGTTGCGATCTTCTATGTTTCCTCTCATGTTCCGTTCTCGATTCACTTCGCCTCCGCCGGATCATTTAGACCAGAATCAACTAGGTCTGACTGTCGGAGCTGGCGGGCGCTGCAATGCGCTGCACTTTGCTGACTCGCGATCGGAGTTTTCTAGCGCGCCGCGTCTCGCCCCGGAACGCCCACACCGCGCCCATTGCACGCCCCTTCATGTGAGGCACAGTCGAAAGTGGCGAACGCTGCGCCTAACATCGCATCCCTGTGTCCGACAGTGGATTTGGGCCGGTGAGGCGCAGGATACGCCAGAAAATAGCTGTAAATGCTGTTCATACATGTCGCCCAAGGTGTGAGGGCCCTGCTCGCAAGAGCTTACACTCTATGAGGGTGTCTGGGGGAGACAACGGGGGAGAAGTGCTGAATTTACAATGGTCCAACCATGTTTCATAAATATGGGGTGGTTTACATACAAATTGGGTGAACCTGCCACCATGACAGTACATCTATATACAGATAAGTGCCTGTGAGTGCCCTAGTGTAGGGAGTGACAGAAATGTGTGTGATAGAAAGTGGGAGTTAGCAATTAGTGGTTTTCGTAGGCCTGCCTAAGAAGATGTATTTTCAGGACACTCTTAAAACTGCAAAGGCTGGTATTGTGCCTGATGGTACGTGGTAGCACGTTCCAGAGAACGGGTGCAGCAGGTGCAAAATCTTGAAGACGGGCATGGGAGGTTCGGATGATTGTGGTCTGTAGTTTGATGTCCGCAGCTGAGCGGAGAAAGCGGGCAGGGTGGTAGACAGAGATGAGGGAGGAGATGTAGGGGGGTGCAGCGTTGTGGAGAGGTTTATGGGTGAAAGTAATTAGTTTATGTTGTATTCTGTACTGGATGGGCAACCAGTGCAGTGACTGACACAGGGTAGAGGCATTAGTATAGAGGCTGGAGAGAAAGACAAGCCTGGCTGCTGCATTCAGGACCGATGGGAGAGGGGAGAGTTTGCAGTGTGGGAGACCGATAAGCAGGGAGTTACAGTAATCAAGACGAGAATGATAGTGAGAAAAGGACGGACTCTGGAGATGTTCTTGAGGTGCAGGTGACAAGAATGGGCAAGGGATTGGATATAAGGGGTGAAAGACAGATCAAAATCTAGAATAACCCCAAGACACCGGGCCTGCTGCCTAGGTGTTATGGTGGTGCCACACACTGAGAGAGAAATAGCAGATGGGGGTTGGTTAGTAGATGGGGGAAAAACAATAAGTTCAGTTTTAGTGAGGTTTAGTTGGAGATAGAGAGAGGACATGATGTCAGAGACAGCGGACAGACAGTCACTGGTGTTTTGTAGCAGGGCGGGAGTGAGGTCTCGGGAAGAGCTGTATAATTGGGTGTCATCAGCATAGAGATGGCACTGGAAGCCGAATCTGCTGATGGTTTGGCCAATGGGGGCTGTATAGATTGAGAAGAGGAGTGGACCAAGTACTGACCCATGAGGGACCCCAACAACAAGAGGGAGAGGAGAAGAAGTAGAACCTGCAAATGAGACACTGAAGGAGCGGTCAGACAGGTAAGATGAGAACCAAGAGAGAGCGGTGTCCTGGAGGCCAATAGCATGGAGCATGCTGAGGAGAAGGTGGTGATCAACAGTGTCAAACGCTGCAGAGAGATCCAGCAGAATCAACAACGAGTATTTACCCTGAGATTTAGCAGTGTGGAGATCGTTAGAGACTTTAACTAGAGCAGTTCCTGTGGAGTGTAGGGTGTGGAAACCTGATTGCAGAGGATCGAGAAGATTATTATCAGAGAGATAGCGGATTAAACGGGAGTAGACCAAGCGTTTCAGGAGTTTAGACATGAAGTGCAGATTAGAGACTGGTCGGTAGTTGAAAGATATGAGCTTTAAGCGAGAAAACCCCTTTAATGACCAGCTCAATTTTGTAGTTTTTGCCTCTCTGCATTTCAACGGTCATAACTTTTTTATCTTTTAAGTGACCCAGTTGTATGGGGGCGTGTGCGGGCGAAGGTGTATTTTTGGGGCGGGCGTAGTTTAAGTTTACAAATTTACTGCAGAATTTAATTTAGTTTTTTTGTTTTTTTTTTAATATTTTTTTTACATCATTCACATTTCAGACTAAATAACCTGTTAGATTAATTCTTCATGTTATTACAGTCGTGTTGATACCATTATGTGTAGGTTTTTTTTTTTTTTTTGTGTACTGCATTGAGAATAACTTTTAATCTAATATTTATTTTTATTTTATTATTTATTTTATTTATTTTTGTTTATTATTGTTTGTTTTAATGTTTTTTAGTCCATGAAGGGATAACTATTGCACATTATTTTTATACTTAGTAATGTATTAGCATATTCATGTATGCTAATACATTATAATCTGTGTCAGTTAGACACAGGCAGCCGTCAGGGCAGCACACAGTATGTCCTGTTCACTGGCTTGCTACACAGACAGCCCTTCATCAACAGCAACAACTAAATTCAGTCTTTCCCATATGGTTATCTTTCTGGTTCTTTAGGCTTTTTTAAACCATGCAAGCTTCATGGTTTGTTATTGCATATTTAAAATTACATTCTGAGAAGATGGACGAGAATTAAATAAGTTTCTATCTGAATTACATGCGTTAAACAGTTCTCACTTACCCAGACCACACTGATCCTGGCTATTCATCTTTTGCCTGGAGTAGCACGATTAAATAGAGAAGTCAGCTCTACACAGCATTACACCAAACTAATTTTACACCAGACTATTCCTATCAAAAGTATGTAAGCAGCAGAAGACAACAGGTTACAAGCATACAGAAAGCCTAAGAATTCATTTTTGCTAAAAAAGTCATCTCCAGTGGTTGAGGTTCATGAGAATATATAGCACAGATGCAGAAAGAGAAGGAAAAATAGCTGTATTAACTGACCCATAGTAATACTCATAAAAATTACTAAGCTGCTCCAACCTTTAGCCGCAAATCACAGGAGAACGCGACAGTGACCTTCAAATATAAAAAAGCCTGCTTTCCCTTGAGTAGTGATGGAGAACTCCTGTTGATTTTTCCTGCCAAGAAATTTGTAAAAAACTAAGTAGAAAGTAAAATTTAGTATTTTGTAAAACAGCTTTTTCTAAGAGTGAAGGCATATGTATGATAGAGCTTAAGAGGTTTAGTCAGCAGCTGAATTCTTTGCATAACGACAAGCAGGCCCGCCGTACAGGGGGTACAACCCGTACAGCTGTACCGGGCCCGGAGGATAAGGGGGGGCCCCCATCAAGCAGGCCCGCTTATTTCCGTTTTTTTTTTTTTTTTTTTACAAAACACTGTAGAGCACGGCTCGCCGAGGCCCCGGGTTCTGGTGGAGGGGGGGGGGGGGGAAAACATTCAGGGGGCCTTTATGGGTGGGGGAAACTTCCTAAGGGGGGGCCCCCAATACTGGGGGGGGGGGGCTTGCCTAAAGGGGGCCCTAATATGGGGGGGGAGGGGCTTGCCTAGGGGGGCCCCAAAGCTGGGGGGGGGAACTATTTTCGCCACAGGGGGCCAATTTCAGGGGGGGGAAAATTTTGCCCAGGGGGGCAAAGTCTACAGGGGGGGGGCCCCTTTTGCCCACAGGGGTTTCTATTTTTACAGGGGGGAATTTTTCCCACGGGGGGGGGGCCCCCTTCAAGGGGGGGGGGGTTTCTGCCTACAACGGGGCCCTAATTGGGGGGGGGACCGCCACAGGGGGCCCTAATTACGGGGGGGGGCTATTTTCCTAAAGGGGGCCCCAAAACCGGGGGGGCTATTCTGTACAAGGGACTTAAACTTCAGGGGGGTTTTGGGGGGGCTATTTTCCTTCAAGGGGGGGGCCCAATTCGGGGGGGGGGGTTTTTGCCTAAGGGGGGCCTATAAAGGGGGGGGGACTTTTTCTCAGGGGCCCCTTTAAATTTGGGGGGACTATTTTCCTAAGGGGGCCTAATCTGGGGGGGGGGGCTATTTTCTACAGGGGGGGCCATAGTCTACAGGGGGGGGGGGGACTATTTTGCTACAGGGGTCTCTAATTTACAGGGGGGAACTATTCTGGCCTACAGGGGGGCCCTAATCTACAGGGGGGGTATATTCTCCCTACAAGGGGGCCCTAATCTACAGCGGTGGGACTTTTTGCCTAAAAGGGGCCCTAATCTACAAGGGGGGGGGACTATTCTGCCTACAAGGGGGCCCTAATCTACAGCGGGGGGGACTTTTCTGCCTACAGGGGGCCCTAATCTACAAGGGGGGGGACTATTCTGCCTACAAGGGCCCTAATCTAAAAGGGGGGGACTATTCTGCCAAAAAGGGGCCAAATCTACAAGGGGGATGGGGGGGGAACTATTTGCTACAGGGGCCCCTAATCTACAAGGGGGGATGGGGGGGGGACTTTCTTGCCTACAAGGGGGCCCTAATCTACAGGGGGTGGAGGGGGGACTATTTTTGCCTACAAGGGGCCCTAATCTACGAGGGCCCTATTCTACCTACAGGGGTGGCCTAAACTACCGCCCGGGGGCCCGGAGCTCCCTACGTCTCCCCAAGCTACCTAGCTACTGCCCGGTGGATGCCCAGCTACCGCCGGGGGCCCCGTTGTACCTACATACCGACTGGGGGACCCCTAATTACCAGGAGGTCATTCTTACCATTTGGGGGCATTATAAAGGGGAGTTTGTACATGGGGGGGGAGGGGCACTCATTGGAAAATGATTAAAAAAAATGTGAGGAGTCTCAGGTGTTTGTGTTGTGAATTTTTGCAGGGACGAGTGGTGGACGGAGGAAAATCATCATGGAGGTCTGGACCGAATAGAGAAGAAAAGGGGAAAGTGGAACGACTCCTCAGACAAAAACTTCACCTGAGAGGCCTTGAAAACGCCCCATGTGTACACTGGTTTCTATCATATAGGGTCACTGTAAGGAGGAATGTTGGTCTTGGTGTGATGGTTTATAATCAGTATGGCAGTATTTTTTCAGTATTGTTATGTTGGAGATATGTGGTGATGATGTGGCGGTATTATTAGGTGTTTGTTTATTGTTCTTGTTTGTGATATTGGTATACTGGTTTAGTTTAATAACATTTTTGGTGGTGCTAGTCAGTATATGGTAGTGATGGGTGGCGGTATTATTTAGAATTTGTATATTGTTTCTGGCAATATTGATCTGGGTTTTACTGGCTTTGCTAGTAACATTATAGTGGTGACATGTGGAGGTATTTGCTGGACCTTGTATAATCCAGCAAGAACTAAATCCCAAAAACAATGGCACAATTGCATTTTTTTTTCTTGTGCCCCCCCAATTTTTTTTTTTTTTTTTTCTGGTGTGGCGATGGTTGTGGGATAGGTGGGGCTCTGTCGGGACGGCCGGGGAGGGAGAGGGAGGAGCAATGGGGATGGGTCGGCCGGGGGGAGGAGGGGCCCAGACGCTCCAGCTGTATGGGGCCCCAAAATTTCTGATGGCGGCCCTGACGACAAGCTTAGAAGAACCAGTGGAACTATAGGGGAGCGAGATGTTACATCAACTTCTTTTTGTTACATTGTTTTCTGTAAGTCACCTTGGACTTCAGTGATTATAACGTTTTAAGGTATGCATTCATGTATTTTTGTAGAGCGGTATGGTGGACAATGTTCATGCTGAAGAAATGAACCACTTACAAGCAAGCTACATAAATAAACTAAACTTAGAGCTGATTAATTTCATTATGTACCTTCTAAACTCGGTTTCTCTGCCACGAGGCTCCAAATCTCCTGCAAAGATTACTGTAGATTAAAAAAAATAAGCTTTTGGCTGTCTACAATCACAAATAGCATAGGTGCTCACTGCATACTATTTATACATTGAACTGAGTATTAAAACAGTATGCGGTAACCTCCAGAGCGCCCTCTTCTGGCTGATGCAGGCAGACAGAATGGTATGTCAGTCAACGTCTCTCACAAGCAGCACCACAGCACGTGTCGAGCAGAAGGTGTGCCCTTGAAGCTTAAAGGGAATGTGTCTTCAAAAAATGACATTGTTTAGCTCACATTTTTATGTTAAACACATTTTTTAGGAATTTTTGGTTATGTTTTTTTTTAATTTTCCAGATCACTATCAGTATTTTTTTTAATAATTCTTAAGTCCAGCAGTTTTCACTTTGGCCACTAAGCCTAATAATCGTCTGACACTTCCTGTTCTGTTTAGAGAGCTTTTCAGCAGTGTGTTCATTATCAGTAACAGCAGGGTCAAACTGAAAGGAGACACCATTGTGTACACGATAAAAACTGAGTCCACCAGTCACAAGAGGAGATGTCACAGCTCCCCCTCTCCCCTCCTTTCACAGTGAAAACTCTCCTATACAAGTCTATGGGACAGAATCTGTCTTAAGAATCCTATGTGCATGAAGCTGCTGTAAAGTATCTCTGCGACTGCTGTTAAAGCAGTGCAAGCAAGAATGCCTTCCCCACAATCATATATAGATGGCCGAATTGAGAAATCTACAATCAGTAAATAAAAACGACTGAGGGGAATAGAATATGGATCAGGGGCTTGATTTAATAAGTAAAAAAAAAAAAATTGGCGACAGATTCCCTTTAAGTTCCTGCTGCCATCTCTCCTTCAGGAGGCAGGTGCATTTCCTCTCAGCAATATAAAGGGCTAGTGAACACCACACAGTTTTCCTAAAAGTTTCCTCTGCCACCAGCAGGTATTTAAAGGAGCACCTCCCCCCAGACTATTGTCAGTTTGTTGGTGTTTTCTGGTTTATTTAGCAAGCAATTACGTCAGTGTCATCTGGAATGCACCTCTGGCTACTCCTGACCCGTTTACAAGTGAACTCAGCTTGCCCGGACCTCCTGCCTGTGACCCGACTACTCCTTTGAGTGTTCATTCTATACCCTGCTTACACAACTGCTATCACCGCAAGGGAACATGTCAAGGCTAGTGACCTGGGATAGTCCCCGGCGCCGCCGCTAGCCGCATCGGGGTCCAGCCGTCCAGCCAAGATGGGTTAG
Source organism: Phyllomedusa bahiana (assembly GCA_025379985.1). NCBI lineage: Eukaryota > Metazoa > Chordata > Amphibia > Anura > Hylidae > Phyllomedusa > Phyllomedusa bahiana. Next base: position 31,558 of record JAODAL010023282.1, read on the forward strand.
GCCTCAGCGCTTCCAGTCCGGCCGGACGCAAAAAACAGTTAGATTCTTTGGCGGAGCAGAGAGCTCCGCAGAGTATGGGCCGCCGCAGACAGGATCGGCTCTGTGCGCACCTGTGCCGTGCGCCCCGGAGTCGGGTTCATCAGAGTGTAGGCGGGGGGTATCTACCTGTAGGAAAAGGGGGCAAGGAGGGCCCAAATCTTACTTGGTTTTTATAATTGTATCACGGGGGGCCAATTATCAAATGTTATATGTGCAGGGGGGGCCTATTATCTACTGTTGTTATATGTGCAGGGGGGCCTATTATCTACTGTTATATGTGCAGGGGGGGGGGCCTATTATCTACTGTTGTTATATGTGCAGGGGGGCCTATTATCTACTGTTGTTATATGTGCAGGGGGGGGGCATATTATCTACTTTTTTATATGGGGCAGGGGGGGCCTATTATCTACTGTTGTTATATGTGCAGGGGGGGGGGGGCCTATTATCTACTGTTGTTATATTTGCAGGGGGGGGCCTATTATCTACTGTTGTTATATGTGCAAGGGGGGCCTATTATCTACTGTTGTTATATGTGCAGGGGGGGCCTATTATCTACTGTTGTTATATGTGCAGGGGGGGCCTATTATCTACTGTTATATGTGCAGGGGGGGCCTATTATCTACTGTTATATTTGCAGGGGGGCCTATTATCTACTGTTATATGTGCAGGGGGGCCTATTATCTACTGTTATATGTGCAGAGGGGGCCTTTAAACTACTGTTATATGTGCAGGGGGGGCCTATTATCTACTGTTATATGTGCAGGGGGGGCCTATTATCTACTGTTATATGTGCAGGGGGGGCCTATAATCTAAAGTTATATGTGCAGGGGGGGCTATTATCTACTGTTATATGTGAGGGGGCCCAGGGGGGCTATTATCTAATTATATATGAGCAGGGGGGGAGCTATAAATCTACCTTATATATGTGCTGTGAGGCCTATAAGCTACCTATATATACATGTGCTGTGGGGCTATAAGCTATCTATATACCTGCTGGGGGACATAAGCTATCTATATACCTGCTGGGGGACATATAACCTACCCATGTGTGCTGGGGGACCTAAACCTGCCTATATACCTACTGGGGGATCCATAACCTGCCCATATACCTGCTGGGGGATACATAACCTGCCCATATAGCTGCTGGGGGATATATAACCTGCCCATATACCTGCTGGGGGATACATAACCTGCCTATATAGCTGCTGGGGGACATGTAAACTACACACCTACCGGGAGACATATAAAGTATATAACCACCTACTGGGGGACCCTATTACCTTCACTGGGGGACACATAATTTACTGCGTTGTGAAGTCGCTAATAGTTGTTAAGTCGGTTTTTAAGGCATCAATACAAGTCAGTTGATAAGAGTTAGCAATCGACTCCGCGGACTCCAGTCAGTTATTAAGCCAGTTGTTAAGGCCTCAAGTCGATTGATAAGACCTTAGCAATTGACTCCGGGGACTAACCTGGGAGTTCCCTGTAAAGGAGTCCAAACCCTTTGAGTTGGTTGAGGGGGAAGATGAGGGGGCACCTTAGACTACGCTCGCTGGCATAGCCTTATGCCAAATTCACAACTGACACAGAGAAAGCTCCTTCCCTAACAAAGCCTATACAGGGATTTTCCAAATAAGAGGTCAAAAGCTACAAGATATATTAAAGGGTTTTTATTATTAAAAAAAATCATAAATGTAATAGTGAAGACCTAAAATACCATGCTGTAAAAAATGAAATTCCTTTCAAGCAATCTACTTTTCAAATTCTTACCTGTCTTCGGATGGTTGCATCTTGACAGCAGGGAGGTCATTTTTTTTCTTTTGCTTTGATGCATACAAACATTTTATACAAAAAATACGAACACATATCAAGAACTTACATATACATTCACACCCTGTCTATGATGGTGGAGGCTGAAGATATATATCTGCAGGCAATTATCACTTGGAACTTTGTTTTTTTTTTTTACATTGGTGTATCAATACCTTTTAGATAGGGACTGAGACACAGAGTTTTCTGCAGCACCAAAATTTTATTTTTTAAACTTTTTCCCCAAAACTATTCGGGAACAAAGTAAAGGGCCCATTTTTTAATTTTGCATTGTTATAAAAGTATATTTAGTGGACCTTTTCCCACACAGGAAATATTACCAATAAGGTCTAATAGGCTATTTTTTGGAATTACCCCAATAAAAAAAATAGACTCTAAGTGGCCCCAAAAGTCAGAAATCAAAGGGGGTTTTTTAGTGGGGGCCCCCTTTTAAAAAGTAATGGGACCTTTTTTTTCCCCAAAAAAAACTCAATTATTCAACTAAAAACCGCCAGAAAATTGTTACCCAAATTTTTTTTTAGCTCCAAACATCTGCCTGTGGGCTAAAGCTACACAGGATGTACCAATGGTATGTTTACCTCAGGTTGTATGTTTTTTTTTTTCAATTTAATTGTTTTGTAAGAGATTGGATCAACCTCACCACAGAATCCATTAGTATTCTGGTGGGCCAATCAAATCCTGGCGCCAGTGCAAGGAAATAAGACCGGGCCGGACAGGGGGAAAAACCCTTAAAGGGGGCCCCACATAAACCCGGCGCGCCGGCCGTTGCGGGGGTTTTTGGGAGGGGGCCCTGGCATTTGGGTTCGCGCAAATCCGGGGGGGCGGACCAAGCGTTTTATAACCGCACCCCGGGGGCCCGCGGGAAAAAATTTGCGGGGTCAGGGGGGAAATAAAACCAGTTAGTGTTTGGGCGGCCCGCGCGCTGTTCCCCCTTTATTTAACCGAGGATTATGTCTGGGCGGCGGGGGGAATTGAGGAGCTGCTGGCGCAGCTCAGGGCCCCAGGGGGATGCGCGCGGCCCCCCTGGCGGAGCAGCAGGTGCGGGGGGGCTTTTGGGGGGTTTTATCGGGGGGCCGGGGAGGCCTCAAACCCTCAGAGGTGGGTGCGGCCCCGGGTTTGGCGAAACGCAAGGCGCAGGGACCCCCCCTCCCGGAGAGGTTGACCCCTGGGTGACCCCCGGGCCCGCTTTCGCAGACGGAACCCCCCCGGGGCCCCCTCCGGGTCGGGGGGGCCCGGACATCTGGGGGTCGCGCGGGGCCCGGGCCGGGGGAGGGATCCACCTGGCGGGGGGGGCCCAGGGGGAGGCAGCGGGGCCGCCAGCCCATTTCCAGGGGTGGCGCCGCTGGGGCTCCGCCCTTTTCCCGGTTTCCGCACAGGGGGTTTTCCCCTGGGGGATTTTCCGGGGGGGGGGGGAAACCCGCCAGGGTGGGGCCCGCGGGGGGAAAAGGAAAAAGGGAGGGATTTCGGCCCCGGGGCCCAGCGGTTTTTCTAGGGTTGGATCGTGGGGGGCCCGGGTCCTGGAGGATTTGGGGTGGCCAAGGAGGAAACCCCCGGGCAAACCAATGGGCCCATTGGGGGGGGCCGGGGCGAGGGAAAGTCGGTGACACTTTGGGCGTTCAGAAGGCCCAATGTCGTGAAAGGGAAGCCCCACGTAGGGGAACGGGATTTCGATGGGGGGGTGCGGCGGTTTACCCGAGGACAGGGGAGAACGGCTTCTGGGATCGGGGGCGGGGGCTGGGGGGATAAACAGCTCCCGGCCCCCGGGTTAGTAAAACGTTTTTGTTTGTCTGTTTGTTTTTCCCCGGGGGGGGGGGCGTCGCAAGCGGGGCGTCGGATTTAGCTCCGTGGGGGGAAAGGGGGGCCCCGCTTTTTGCAGGAGTTGGCTATTGCCCCTGGGGGAAATTTTTTTAGCGCGGTTTCCGGTTCGGGGGGAAAGGCGTCACCATTGTCGGTTGGGGGGGGTTGGGTTCGGGAAGTTTTATTTTCCCCAATGGGATTAGGGGTTTTTGGGTAGAGGATTTCGGGGGGCGCTAGTGGGGGGGGTTACCGTATCAGTTCAAAGGGACCCAAGGAAAACGGTAGATAGGGGGACGTTTGGGATGATAGGGTTAGGGATGGGTGTACGTCTGTTTTTGGGGGGTCCTCGGGGGGTCATCTAAAAAAGGGGGAGAAGGGAAAAAATCGGGCAGGACGAATACGTCAAATTTTTTTTAAATTTTACCTTTGGAGAAATTTAATCTGGCAGGGAAAAAAGAGACGAGGGGGTAAGAAAGAGGGGGGGAAGGAAAGAGGAGGGGGCGTTGTTTACCGCAGACTTTCCAGAATTGGATGCGGGCCCTTTTTTCGATTTTGGCCAGTGTAAATTGGGGAAAAAACACCCCGGAACTTTTTCCAGCTTTTTTGTTATTTGACTCAATGGGGGGAGGCGCAACGGGTTTATGGGGGCCGGCTTGGCTCCGTTATGACAACCCAATTTTCTTTAAGGGGAAACCCGGTTAGCCCCACCCACCCCCAAAAATTTGGGACCAAAAGGACTCGGGGGGGGTGGTTAAGGGTGAGGGCCCCCGCCCACGATTGGCCCCCCCTTTTCAGGGGGGCCCTTTTTTTGGCCCCGGGCAGCGGGGGGGGTACCGGGTTTTTGGGGGATATTTCCAGGGAGGATTTTAAAGTCGGGGTCTGCTGGCAATTCAAGGGAAAAACCAATGCGTTCGGGGCAAGTTTTCCGGTTTTTTAAAAAACCCTTTGTTTCCGGGGCTGCAGCTCCACTTCCCATGGCGGTCTCGGTGGTTTTCGAAGGGAAAGGGAAAGGGGGCAGGGGGTTTTTAGCAAGGGGGGTGCTCCAGTGGCTTGGCCCCGTGGGGGAAACCCTAAACCCAAAAGGTACCCCCGGGAAACGGGGGGCACCGGGGTTATTAAAGGGGTGGTTTTGGCGAAGGGGTTTTTGGATCCCTTCCCCCCGCCAACCCTGAGGGGCCCCTTTTTTAAATAAAAATTTTTGGGGATTCCCCGGGCCTTCTTTTACACCCCCGGGGGGGGGTACGGATAAGTTGGGAAAGAGGTCGCATTGGGACGCATGGGGGGGCCCCTTTTTCCCTTGCCCCGCACCGGAAATTTGGGGGTGTCCCCTCTGGGGTGGTTCTGGGAAAAAAAAGCCAAAAAAAAAATTTTTGACTAATTTCATCACCTATCCTTTTTCCCGGAAAAAAGGTTTTCGGTCCCCAAAGAGGGAAAATTTACCCGGAACTTTTTTCCGTGGGGGTTTTTTTACATTTAATTTTATGCGGCGCTAACCCGGGGGTTAAAGGGTTTTCGGAAAGGGGGGCCCCTCATGGGGGAAAAAGGGGGGTTGAATCTGCTTTTTGGGTTGTTGCCGGTGCAATTCCCCAAAATGGGCCCGGCTGGGTTTGGGGTTTTTTTTGGGACGGGGCCCCTTTTTTTGGGTTTATCGGTTTTTACCTATGGGTTGTTCGAAAACTCCGTTTTTTATTTTCGAGGGTTTCGTTCCTTTTTGGAAAATGGGTGGTGCGGGGTGTTGGGCGGGTTTTTTCGTCCCCTCATCCCTTTTTTTTTTGGATGTTTTTTGTTTAAATTTGGGCCAAAAAGGGCCGAAAGGGGAAAAGGGGTCGCTGTTGGAAACAAGGCAAATGGGTACGGGGGATTTTTGGGGTTTTTGTTACCCCGAAAAAAACCGAGGGGCCCCACCACCACCCCTTAATTTTTTTTGGGGGTTAGATTTTATTTTGGTTTTTAAAAAATGGGAAGTCGCCTTTGGGGGGAGAAATTAAGGATATGAAAGGGAGATTGCCCGGTTGTTGTCCCGCAAGGAAGGTTTCGTTGCGGGGGGTTGCAGTCCCTGCTGGGGAAAAATTTAACTTTGCCCTTTTAGGATAATGCCAATGGGGAGGGGGTTTTTTGCAAGCATGGGGGCCCAAACGACGGCGGGAGTTCAGGCCCCCCAAAACATTTCATAAGATTGTCCCGCGGTATGAAGGGGACTTGAGGGTGTGGGATTTCCCTTTTTTTTAAAGGGTTATAATGGAAGGTTTTAATTTATCTTGGATTTAAAGGCCGGGTTTAAAAACGGGGGACATCGGGGGGTGTTTTTCAGATTTCCGCGGGAAACGTGGGGTTTTGGAAAATATTTCCAAGGGGCATGGTTTCGCAGGGGGCTTTTGGCCGGGGGGGTTGGGGGAATCGGGATTGGGTTAAAAAATTTCGTTATTGGAGTTGTTTCCCGATAGTTTTTAGCATAGAGTTATGGGGTTCACTTTTTTTGTAAAACCCAAAAAGATTGTTTCAATTGTGAAAACCTGGGGGTAGTAAAAGGCTTTAACTCTCTTTCGGCCCTCTTTTCCCCCCCGGGGGCTTTGCCTGCTGCGGGGCGGTTGGGGGCAAGGTGCCTGGGTTTAAATTCTGGTGGGGGGCTATGCACGTACCCGGGGGTACAGAATTTATTTTGGCTGACCTTATTTTCGGTTACCAAAACTGGGGTCGTTTCGGGGAAAATGGCACCCCGGGGGGCCGGGGGGAGGAGGGGTTTGGGGTGCCCCGGGGGAGCTTTTGGACCCTTTGGGTTTTATTTTCCCCTACCCCCCCTGTTCCCGGGGCATCGTTAGCTTGGGTGGGGGCATGGGGAAACTACGGGAAGGCATGGGGTTTTGGGAACAGTGGGTGGTGGGGGTGGGCCCCTTGGCTTTAGATGGAGAGAGAGCGGCCCCTTCTTCAGCTTTATTGGGGGAAGGGCTAAATTTTCCCGGGTTTGGGGGGGTTCCCAAAGGTTTATGCGGTTTGGGCAGGTTTTGGGTTTCAACCTTTTAAGGGTTGGGGGGAAAGGGGGATGTAAACCCAAAAGTTTTGGGGGTTGTTCAAAACTTATAAGGTTTAATTTGGCGGGGCGCGGGGAAGGTGGGGGGTTGGCGGTTTCCCGGGAAATAAATTTCCCGCTGGGGAAACGGGCTAGGGACAATTTGGGGGGAGGAATTTCGAGTTTAAAGGGTTTTGCTATTTTCGTCTGGCTTTTTCATTTGGGGTTTTTTGGCGCAAAACGGGAAAGGGGGGAAATTGGGGTTTGCCCAACAGGGCGGTGGCTGGGGGGTTGCGGCAAAGAAGATCTGCAGCCCCCGGGGGGGTTTTTCTTTTTTAAATTTAAAATACGTAATCAAGACCCGGGTCACGGGGAAAAGGGGAAAAAACCCTTTCGATTGGGGGTGGTGGGGGGTTCCCCCCATGTGCCCCGTTTTTGTGTCTTGCGGGTTATAAGGGGGGACATTAGGGGGGGGAAACAGGGGCCCTTTGTTTACCCATGCGGGTTGGGGAAAATTTTTTTTTTCCCCCCCTTTTTAATTTTTGCGGTTTTTCGTTTGCCCGTTGGAGAAAATTGGGAAATTTGGAAACCTTTCATTTTTTTCCACATTCCTTTAGGATAGGTGCTGCCCCCGGAAGGGAAGGGGGGGGTTGGATCGGAACCGGTTTAAGAGAATAAAGGGAGATGGGGGGTCCCCCCGGTTTTAAAAATTATAATTCCCCCCCCCTTTTATTTTAGGGCTCTTTGGGAAATGAAAAATTGGGGACGTGGGGGGCGGGTTTTTAAAATGTTGGGGGGGTTCTGGAAAGTTTTTTGTTTTTTTCTCTTTCAGGGTGTCGGGTTTTTTTTTTGGGGTCTTCGGCCAATTTTTTGTGCACTGGGGGGAGCGAGGCCCGGGGGGGTGCTTTCGGGGGGCCCGCGGCCGGGAACTGGGCATCCCGGGAAGGGAAATGGCGACAGTTCGGTTTGGGTTGGGAAAACCCGGATTTTTTTGGAGTCAGGGTTTACCAAATTTTAGCTTTTCGTTTCCCCGGGGCCGGGCCCCCCGGGTATGGTTGTTTTCCATGTTGGGGGGAACATTTGGGTTTTCGCCCCATTTTGGGAGGGTTTAGTAGGGGCATTTCGAACGACTTTTTTCAGGCCGGGGGTCCCTGTACCCGGGGGGTGGTGATTTTTTGGGGCGGGGCATTGTTTTCCGCGGGGTTTGCTTGGAGGCATGGGATTTTGGGGAAAAGGGGATCAATTTGAGCCCAAAAATTTAAAGGGGAAAAGAACGGTGGCATCTTTTGTTTTTAGGAAAGGGGGTTTTTTTGTGCGTAAAAGGGGTTGGGAACCTTTTGGGGTGGGGGGAGTTTTTTGGGGGAGGGGACGGGGGTTTACCCTGAAAGCCGTCGGTTTTTGGGTCTGTTTGGGCTGGGACAATTTCGTTTAGGGCCTGGAACGGGGCCTTTTGGGGGTGTGGGGGGGGTTTAGATCATGAGGATCTGAAAACGCTAGCTGTGGGGGTTGGGGGGCCTTGGAGTCGCTGAAAAGTTGTGGGGGGTCAGGCTCAGCTTGGCCCCCCCAGTGTTGGGGGTGGACAGGGGCTGGGAAGGGTTTGGGGGCCCCCACAGTTCCCGGTCCTTGGGAGCAGGTTATTGGTTTCGGGTTAGCCGCCTGGGTTGGGTTTTTGGGGGCCCTGGGCCCGGGGGTGAAACCGCTGGGGGTAAAAAAGAAGGATTCGCCAGGGGCTTGACCCCCTTTGGGGGTTTTCGTGGGCCCCAAAGGGGGCCTCAGGCCCCCAAGTTGGGTTTTTGGGGTTTTTGGGGAAATTGGGGATTTGGCTAACTCTTTGCAATATGTGTGTTTATGTTATATGTTTTAAAAAAACGGCTGCTGGGGGTTCCATTTTTTAAACCAAACCCAGGTCTCCTGTGTTTTTTTTGGGGGGGAGATCTGGGGGGGAGAGTTGGTCAGAGGCAAAAAAGGGATGGGGTTTTGCCTAGGGTCATGGGAATTCTTTGCTTTCCAGTCTGTTTCTGAAAGAATATTGATACCTACTGAATATAGCTCTCTGTTTAAGAGATGCAGTGTTATGTTCTCTAGTATGTGTATGGTAAGTCTTGGCCCAAATGATTTAAAAACCATAGCCACAGTGTCTTTTGGGGCCATTCCCTACCTTTTTTTTTTTTGCTTCCTTTTCATCTGTAGTGTCCAGTGGTTTATTGTGGACATTTCTAATTCTCTATAGAAAAGCTAATTTTTTTTTATTTTGAGGACTAAAGAGATCACAATCCATTGCAATTTGACCCTTGTCAAAGTCCTTCAGAATCTATGCCTTTTTTCCTTTTTTACAACATAACTTCATAAAGGGGATTCCATTGCTAAATATATCTCTTTTTTGCAAAGAGAAAAATCCAGGTTTTTTTCCATTGTCAGTTTTTTTACATTGAGGGTTTTAATTGGTATGTGTCTATCTATGCCTATCATCTATTTCTTCGTATTTATCTAGATTGTAAATTTTTTTAAAAAAAACTTTCACCCTCAACCTTTTTTCCCCTTTGTATTTTCCAGGGAGACAGAAAACATTTCCAGTCTGTACTCAGCACCTCTGAAGATGCAGTGCAGTACCTCTCGCCTCCTTCTTTGCTGTCATTTTGCTAATGACCCCTGTGTTTTATCTGAAGGGGAGATCTTTTAGGGACATTTTCCAGGGGAACACAGCTCTGCATTGCAGTAAGATTCAGACTTGTGTCAGTATCTTCCGGACAGAGCTGCTATTCTGCCTAGCTGCGACATCTCTGGTGGCCTAGACCGGTTCCATGCCTTCCTCCTTATGCTAATTAGTGGCATGCATGCTCTATTGCTCAGACTATGATTGAATACCAATGCCAGCTACATCCAGTCTATCATCTTAGACCTTCCTGTTAGTATGAGTCCGATCTCTTCCTCACCGCTCAATTCTTAAGGCAGAAAGTCTGGAGAAAAAATACCAGTAAAATGACATCTCTACACAGCAGCTTTACTCTGTCTCTGTCCCCCGGGAAAACCTTTTGTTCCATTACAGCTTTTGCGGGGAGTATTGCTGCCATGAACTCTGGCCCACGAACCCCCAAAATCCGAAAAAAACAAAACCTTTTGTCCATTTTTTTTTTCTTTCCCAAACAAAATCTGATAAATAATCCTGTATTACACTGCACGCCCTGTCTACGCTGGCAGAGGCTGCAGGCAATTATCACCTGACACTCTGTTGTGAAGTGTGTGGACTAGACAGAATACTTTCAACTACAAGTGGATACTGTAAATCTGTACTGCACTGAAAATTGTACAGTACCTTTATATATACATATGTGTGTTCTGTGTCTGTATGTACACACACACATCTCTATACACTCATACATTCGAGCCACGCTATTATGACCTTCCAGTTTTGTAGTCAGTAGCATGTTACTTATGAAGGCCATCACATTGTGAGCTGGATTAGTAGGTATATAAGTTATGGATGGGCTATCTGCACACATATCCCTCATTGCTGTCATGGGTACAAGGGGCGATGTATCAAAGTTTCAAAAAGGGATGATTATTGGCTTTCAGGCCAAAGGTAGCAGTATTTGTGAAACTGTGCAATTTGTGAACTGTTCAAACACTGCTATGGCTCCATTACAAATAAGCAACAAGGAAAAAGCAAAAGCGCCATTTTAATGATGAGAGGTGAAGGTCGATTACAAAGCTACACAAGGGCAGACCGACACGCTACAATGGAGCAGCTCACCACCAATATGAACCAGGGGCTACCAGACGTTTGTCTAAAACAACTTTTCAGTCACCCCATATGGCTTCGAAGTTGCATCAGCAGAAAAGGCCTCAAAATTTTCACGGTATCTACATAAAAAATTTTTTTTTATTTTGGTTAGTTTTTTTATATTACACGCTCTATGTTATGCCCCTTTGTTTTTGGCGTGATCGCTGGAAGCTGGGTTTTCTTGGGTGTGCTTGGGCATGATTAGAGTGTGCTTGGTATTATGATTGTTTGCGGTTACAGATGTGGCCCAACGTGTCTCTCTTTGCGTTCACTAAGGGTGACATGTATGAACATTGGTGCTGACAGGACAGTTCTAAAATTTTAAAGGAGGTAGAATGCGCCATAATGTATGAACGTTCTTCTGCAATTAAATTTATCAGGCCAGTCTGTCCAATCGACACGTCGGGCTAGGCACCGCCTTTAAACTGGTCTGGATGTTCAAACTGTTTGCCCCTGGTTTGTCGTCAAAGAATAAAAATGTGTTACTTTATGAATGTGGTTCGACACCCCAGAAACCCCTAATCTTTGGGGGACAAAAAAGTGTCTTTGGGCGCATTAAAAAAGGCACTTTGGTGCCAAGTTGGAGTGCACCTGTTCATACATTCTTTTGGTCAAAGTACCCCAAAACGGGTCACCCCCGTTTCAACATTCCCCCTAAATGTTGGGAAGTATGCTTCTGTGTGTGCAAGTAGTATTTATACAAATAAACACTTTGGACAGCATGCATGAAATTTGGCATTTAAACGGCAAATTTCATGTGCATAATAATAGCCTACAATGGCCTAAATTTTTTTAAGCGCTCCTAGGGGGGTCAAAAATTTTCAGGGGGCCATTCAACGCTAAGATGACATTTCTGGCTCAGGCTCCCAAATTTGAAAGGGTAAAAGCTGTTCCAGCAGAAAATGCCTAGAATTGCCGAAGCAAAGGGTACAAATATTTTAGCTTTGTATGGTTCTAGTGAAAACCTGCCCTCCTGCACGCCCCCCGAAATCAGGGGGCCTTACAAAGGGGCCGCTTGTGCCTTTTAATTTCCCTGATTTTGGCTTTGGGTGGACTTTTAAAAAATTTTATGGGAAGGGGGGCCCCGCGTCTGATTTTTGGGCTAAAAAATACCCGACTTTGGCACCCCGTTCATACATGTCCCCCGTTATTCCCTTTTAAAGAAAACCCTGCCCCAAAAAGGTTATGCCCCCCTTGTTTGGAGGACGAAAAAGGGTAGTGAAAAGGTTTTTGCTGTTTCCAGGCTGTGTCACTTTTTCTGTAAAAATGCTGTATTTTTCCCGAGTAAAAAAAGGTGCAAAACCTGCATTTTCAGCGAAAAACCTGCCTGTGTGGGGGCCCTAGCTACAGTTATTCACGTTTCTACCCATTAAAAGTAATGGGGTTAGCAGTTTGGGGCGGAGCTAGCCTCGGGTTTGGGAACATTTTTAAATGATTTCTAAACCCCTTTTCTGGCGGAAAACTGCGGGGTTTGAAAAATAAAAATTTTTAAAAAACAAGCATTTCCAAAAGCACACAAACAGGGGTGCTGAGAAACGGGCTTGTTTAGACTTCCTCCCCAAAAAAACACTATGGGGGCAAAGCTGGCCACACTCCCAATATACACTTTTTAAAGGAGAAAATTCCCCCCTAAACATTTACGCCCTGTGACAAAGGATGTTACCAATGGGGCTGAAACACGAACTTTGAAATAGAAAGTAGCCCAAAAGGGTTTTTTCTGCCCCTTGGTGGGGGTTCAAATTATCTTAAAAAAAAACAAATCAGGGGGCACCGAAAAAAACACATAAACAACATCCCTTTTGAGCAATGAAAAAGTTTTCCAATTTTTATTCACAAAATGGTGGCTTTTTTTTTACCCTTTTTGAAAATGAGTAGATAAAAAGGCATCCCATTGTAGGGGCTGTGAGGGTCTATTGGAAACCCTTTACCCTAGGGACCCTCCTCACACTTCAGGAATGCTAAAACACAGGTTTTAACTTCTGTTTGGCGCCATTTTGGGGATTACAAAACCCAATCTATACAAACTACTACGGGCACCCAATTTTGTTTAACACATTAATAAAAAAAAGGTTTTACATACGCTTTTAAAAGCTTTTACTTAAAAGTATCTGCCTATTATTTTAATTTTTAAAATTATTTTATTGTGAGGTATATACTGACAAATACTTTAAAAATAGAGACAAAAAGGGGATCACACATATAAAACCTTTGTTCCCTAAACAACAGTCCCCCCTTGAGACTTTGTTCTCATTTTATCTTCTCCCTACCCCTTTTTCCCCTATTCCTTTTTTCCCCTTTATTTTGTTTTTTTTGGGGGGAATTTACCTCCCCGAAAAAGGGGGGCCCCCGTAGTCCCTGATACGCCATAGCTCCCCTACACTCCCTATAGTCTAATTTTTTTGATGAGACTGCAGTTGCAGAGGGGAGTAAAAGATTTTCCCCGGAGCCTTCTGACGTAAATTTTGGTTTTTCATGGAATAGTTTTCCAAAAAGTCCACATCAAATAGGGGTCGGGCTTTGGACAGCGGGAAGCGTTTTGGTAGTGTCGTTTGTCTTTAAATAGGGGCCCAGGCGGGGAAAAAACTGTTCATCATGATGGGAGAATTTCTGGCCCACACTCTCAAAAATTATTTTCCCTAAAAACAAGGGAGAACACAACACCAAAATTAGAGAAAGTTTTACCCAACACAATAAATTTTAAAGCAATCCCAATCTGGGAAAACCCTTCCCCTCCCAACCCCTTTTAAAACCATGAAGAAAACCACTTTCCCCAAGGGGTGTTCTATCCTAAATTTTCGCTTTTAATTCTTTTTAAGGGGATCTTCTACTTTCTAATGGCCACAGTGCCCTTTCCCTTCGGTCCTGTATTATCTGGGTTTTGAACGTACAGCAGGTTTCCCCAAATTTAAATTTGCCCACTCCTCCCTTCTCCCCAAACCAGGTCCGGGGCCCATCGGGTTTTCTGCCGGCTCTTTTAGGGCTTCTCGGTTTTAATTCACAAATTCTGCTGGTTGTAATTTTTTGAAATTTTTCCAATCAATCTTGTTAACAGTGACTATGGGTACAAAGATTCAAACCCAGCAGCCCCCTTTCCCCCTTGCCTTATACTCATCAGGGACCCCCCTTTGGGCCTCCTATAGCATCGATATAACCAGGGGGGTTTAAGTTTTCCCCTTTTGGGGGAGGCTTTCTTCCCCTCCTGACCCCTGATTGTGTCAAATCTTCTGCCCCCTCACTAAATTATATGGGCCCCCAGGACATATTGCCTCCATAAATTTCTGCTGAGGGTTCTTCAATAGTTAGGGGTTGGGGGGCCCTACTTTCCCCTTGGTATCCCAAATTCCGAAAAGGTTCCGGGTTTTTGGGTAAAACCTTATTCTAGAAAGGGTGGGGGTTTTCCCCTTTTTAAATTTTCCTTTTTAAAGGGCAGTCCTGGTCTATACCCCAGTAAATTCCTGTTTTCCCAAACCCACAGCCCCCCAGAAATTTGGGGGGGAGGGCCCCAGTACTCCTCCATACACACCAATAAATGCATGGGTTCTGACCAAGAGTTAAAGCTAAAAAAACCTTAACATCAAAAAAGCGCATCTGACTCATCTCCGGGGGCTGGAGCGATTTTTTGCAGTGTAAAGAATAAAACCATTTTGGGTTTTTTCCTGCCCCCCTTGACAGGGGGGTTGGCGGGGTCACGGGATTTGGGTAGGGCCCCCTAAAACCTGGGCTCTGGGGTTTTTTTACCAAAAAATTTTTCCCGTGCCCCAGTCTCCGGCTGTAGCTTATGAGCAGAAAACGTCAAAGTCTGGAAGGGAAAAAACTTAAAATACATTGGGCAAAAACCCTTTTAACCACTCCCAAGTCACATAAAGGTCATAGAAATCGTTTTGTAGCTAAAAACCCCTGAAAAATTTATGCCCCTACCTTGGGGCACTGCCAAACGGGATCCATAGGGCGAAAAGGGGGCTAACAATCCGGGGCGTGGCCTGACTCAAACCCAAGCAAGGGGCGGCTGTCTGGAAAGGGCATGACTGTTTTTTTTGCCATTTTAAGAAACCCTTTCTTTCAGGCCCGTTCCATGTGCCCATTGCTCTACACGGGGGTAAAAGCGCCCGTGGCAACGGGGTCGCCCCCCCTACCCATATAGCCCATCTTCTTCTTTTCTTTTTGGGCCCTCCCTTTTTTTTTCCAGTTTTCCCTTTTTCCCTTCCCAGTGGACCCTTTTTCCCTGCATCCTTGGCCACAGTCTCCTTGCGGGTTGGGTGAAAGTTTTCCCCCCTGCACCTCTGACAGTGATTTGTTTCCCCCTTTCTCACCCCTGCTGCCTGTGTGGCTGTTTGGTCACCGAGGGGTTTTTCGTCTTCTGTATCCAGTTTCCCCAAAGTGCCTTGTTTTTTTAGTATAGTCACGGGTCTGTGGCACCCACATGCATCCACCCGGGAAACCTGAAGGGTTTTGTCCATGTTTCACTGGGGGTTTCCCCCCACCGTGAAAATCCCCCGTGCTTTCCAAATAGGTCCAACGTCTTGTATCTTGAGCCCGTAAAATTTTTGGGCCAAATTTTGCCTCTCCCCAAACGTCATGCTGCCGTTTTTTGGGGGGCTGCCCTTTATGCAAGGGCCAGACTTCTTGTTCCAACACTCGGTGAGTGCTCAGGGAAAACCCCGTGATATCGTCCTGCCCCGGTTCCTGAAAATTGGGAAACCCAAACCCACAAAAAGAACCAAAAACCCGGGGTTTAAAATGAAAAAACTCCATCTTCATGACTTCAAAGCAATCTGGCTTTTCTTCATGGCACCGGATTCTTCCAAATTCCTCTTCATCCCTTTCCCCCCTTGGGGGAAAGGGGGAAGTAAGGTGGCTGGATGAAAAACACAACAGCGCAAAAAAAGGCTTTTACCCAGCGGGAAGAGAAAATGGCAAGATTACAGGGGAGCCAAAAGGATGAGGGAGTTTTCCGATTTTCGTTTACCCGCTGTTTTTAAATTAGCAGCACTTGGGCGAAAATTTACAGTTTGTAAATGGAAGGTCCCCCCCCTTCCCAGCTGGGCCCAGCCCTTGCAGAGTAGTCCCCCAAACTGGCGTTTGGGCCTCCAGGGGCCCTGGCTAAAAACTCCCGGGGCATGTCCCCCCCTTTTTCCCGGGATACACAGATTTTGGGAAGGTCTTCGGGTTTGGGCCCGGGATTCCTATTCCCGGGGCCCATTGGAATATTTTCTTCAGCTTCGGGAAAAGGACTCCAGGCATCTTCATCAAGGGAAAGGGGAATTATCTTCACTCCCCTCACCCAAAATTTTTCCACAAGGGGGATACCCCTTTTCCTATGGATGGGGGGTTCAGGAATAGGACAGACATCAGGAGCAGGGTCCGAGAAATCTGGGCTTGTAAAGTTCTCCTCCTTCTTTTGTTTTTGGCGGGGAAACCAGTGTCCTGTTTGGTTTTCCCATTTTCAAGCAAGTAAGGGGTGGTTTCTTGGCTTGTAGGCTCCAGAGCCCTCACATACTCGGCCACCATCCCAGGGGCAGGTTTTTCACCCACAAAAAAACCCCGCAGGCAGATTGCTCTCGATGCCTTGTGTAAAATAGAAGCACCGTATCAACTGGTTGAGTTTGTACTCAGGGCCCAACCATCTTCAGCTGCATCTTGATGGGGCCCGGGGCCATTTTCCCCAAAAGGGAATGGTCAAAAATTTCCCAGCATTTCGGCTTTCCCAAAGGGAAAAAAATTTCCCAAATCAGAGAACATCATAGTTATCCAAGCTGATATTTTTCCATGTTTCCCCTTTATCCCGAGTGAAAACCTTTCAGTGTCAACGCTGATCTGAAAGTCTGTTTCCCCCGGGCCCTTGTTTCGCTGTTCACAACATTACACTCTGGAGGAACGTGACCTCATCCATTTTGACGGCTTGATGAGGGAAATTTTTTCCCAATGACCCCCTCTGAATTTCCCCCGCTTTAAAAAAACCCCTGAAAAAGGGCCATACATCTTTCTGTAAAAGGGCATAGGGTTTTTTCTTTAGGGTCCAGTAATTTTCCCCTTTTTTAAGACAGGGGCACTTGACCCGGTGGGAATGTAACCCTAATAAAGTTCGGGCCTTCGCACCCCTCCCTTTTAGCGAGGCCTGTGACATAAGGGGGGATTTAATTCCGAGCCCTTTTCCCTGGTTTAAAATGACTACTCCTCCCTGAGCTTCCCGGGGGGTGCTATGCGTGGGTCAGCTGGTTTTGGCCCCCCCCAGCAGCAAGGAATATTTGCTCTGGCTTGTTATGGCTCAGCTGCTCGTTCTTTTCCCCTCCTCCCTTGTCTTTCCCCATTTCTGTTAGAGCCTGCTAACCCCCTGTACCCTTTCCCCCCCTGTACCATAAAGGGTTTTAAATTAGGGCTGGATGGGCCTGGTTGCCAAAATATCCCCCCGTATCTGCATCCCTGATTGGAAAAACCCGTGCCCGTGTACCCCCATCTTGGTCCCGGAAAAAAGAAGTGGTTAACCCCCGGGAAAGGGGCGGGCATTAATCCAGAATGAAGAGGATGTTACATCCTGATGGGGCAGTAGGCGGGGGGTGAGTAGGAAGTGAAAGGAAAAAGTTGGGCAGTTTTTCACCCAAAAATTCAGGTAGTCTGGGTTTTTACGGGCAGGGCTGGAGCAAATATGTGGTTACAGGGGGGGAGGGTGGGCTTTTGACCCCAGGTTTAAAGTTTCTGGGCGTGGTTCCCTATTGTTGCACAGGGTTTTGTCTACACCCCTAAATTTGCTCTCCACCCCCAGGGGCCAAACCCTCCCCCATTACAGGGGTCGGCACCGGGATTCACACCCTTTTCCCTTTTTTAGAAAATTCTCCTGGGGGGTGGGTACACATAGGCAGCTGCCCCCCAGGGGCCCCCCCCTTCTTTTTGGGATCCCTATAGTTTTCAATGTACCAGGATTCGCCATAAAAAAACATTCCAAAAAAACCTTCAATCTACCTTCACCTGTATTATCCCCCCCGACATTTTTCCCAAAAATTTATCACAAATGCTTTCTGAGGTTTATAAAATCACCTTTACTTGCAAATTCTTTAAGACTAATTCACTTACTTTTTTCCTATCAAAAATGGACTCTTCCTAACATTCTTAAAACTCTAAAACCCCAGATGGGGCTGTGCACTAAACTCACCCAAATCACATACCAAAACTTCTTTGTTTCTTTGTTTCTACAATCACATGTTTACACTTCTCAGGACACACACACACACATGACAAAACTCGACAAATGACAGACTCGTATCGAACGTGATAGAAACCGTTTCCCTGCATGTGCTCAGCTTTTCTTCTTTTTTTTTTGGGGGGGGGGGGGGTTTTTTTTTTTTTTTTTTTTTTTAAATTTTTAAAAAATTTTTTTTTTTTTTTTAAAACCAAAAGGGGAAAAAAACCCGTTCCCCCCTAACCGTGGGGAAAAGTTCCCCGTGGGAATCTTTCCCAATTTGGGGAAATTTTCCCAAAAACACTGACGCCTCTAGGGTTTTGGCTTTCCCGGGGATTTTTTCAGCTGATTAAAAACCTTGCTTTCCCCGCTTTGCTTTTTAATCATTTCAAAAACATTTTAATACACATAAAAAGAAAATACCCCAAAAAGGGGTTTAAATTTGACAGGGATAGGTTCAAAAGCATGGGCCCACCATTGCCGTCAGCGTGATCTAACAATTAACCCAAAAGAAACATTTTGAAAAGGGTCCCACTAGACAAACAATTTTGGGGGGGCAAGCCAAAACATGAAACTTTATTTTCCCGGGCAGATATTTCAGAAGAGCGGGTGGCGCTTTTTTTCTCTCATCTTCTTCCCCGCCCAGTAGAAGCTTCCCAGCTCAGTTTTGGGTTTAAAAAATCAGATCTAAAACCTATCCCCCCGTTGGGGCCATCTGAAATAGAAAGTAGCCCCAAAAGGGCTATTCTGTCCTTGTGGGGGGTTTAAAATTATTTAAAAAAAAAAAAAAAGGGGCAGAGAAAAAAAACATCACAAAATGCCTTTTCTTTCTATGAAAGTGCTTTCGGGTTTTATTCACAAAATGGTGGGTTTTTTTTACCCCTTTTTTCAAATGAGTAGATTAAAAAAGGCATCACATGTAGCTGGGCCTGTTTAGGGGCTATTGGCACGTCCTTATCTTTTGGGCTACTCCTACAGCTTCAAAGGGAAAGTCTGAAAAAGGGTGTAACTTTAGATAAACGCCATCTTGGATTTCACAACAATCTATACAAACTACTACAGGCAAACATTTTTTTAAAAACATTAATAACAAAAAGGTTTTACATAAGCTTTTACTGCTTTCTATATAAGTATCTGCCTAATATTTAAATTTTAAATTGTAAATGTGAGGTTTTAAACTGACTAATAATTAAAATAGAGACACAAAGGGTCACACATATATTTAACCCCTTTTTTCCCATCCACAACACTTCCCTTAAATCAATGGAAAAATTCCGATCCTTTTTCCGTTTAAAAACAGAGGGGGTTTTTGGGGGCCGATTGGGTTTAAAACCCAGCCCCCCCCCCCTATCAACATTAAAAAGGGGAAATTTTCCCCTTTTCAGTTCAAACTGTTTCATTGTACCCTTTTGTTTTTCACTCCCAAAACCAAGGGGTTTTTTTTCCCCCCCCCACTGGGGGTTTTTTTTAAATGAACAGGGGTTACAATTTAAACCCCACCCTTCACTGTTCATTTTCGCTTCCCCCCAGTCAGTGTGTTTTTTTGAGGTTTTATTGGGGGGGGGGAATAGCACATCCCTTCCCTTTTCCCCCCCCCCCCTCTGTCCACATGCAATGTGTCATTTTCCCCTTTCCCCATCAGTTTATTTTGGGAAGAGCTGTTTGTTTTTCATACCACAGCCCGCATTCAGTCTAGGGGCAGTCTTCTAGAATCAGAACACTGATTCTTCCCTATCACAGCTGGGGGGTTTTTTAAAAGTTGAATCCAGTCTTCTATAATCATCCAGAGCAGCACAGATCTGTCTCCTTTCTATGGGTTTTCAAAGCAGCAAGCCCTTAGGCCCCCCAAGCACAATTCTGGTTTTCTGATTGTAGAAAACAGCTGCAGTGTTAATGTGGGGCTGCTGGTGTGCAGAGGGAAATGTTTTCCGGACCCCTTATTCTGAGTGAGAGAGGAAGGGAATGCAGGGTCCCGTGAATTCGACCAGGGGCCGACAGAATGTAAATTAGTAGAGCCATCAGCCAATGAAATGAAAGGAGGTGGAATCCGACTGGCACATGGGGAAACAGTGTTTACGAAAAAACGAAGATAAAGGATACTGTGAAAACAAGACAGCTTTGAAAATGACATCCAATTGCAAAGTTTCCACTGTCCCCTTATTCTGAAGACCATTTAATGTAATGATGAAACCCCTTTAAGGATAATCACCATTGGGCCATCAATGTGTATAGTGGGAACACTCTTTTGGGTCAGACACGGGTCACAGTGATACCTCCTTTTGGGCCTCCAATGACTGACACCTTCTCCTCCTCCTGCAGGATGACATTCAGGAGCGCCATTTTATGGTGCGATCAACTAACTCGGAATGACTAACAAAAGATTGCTAGCTCTCACTCTAAAATCAGTAGTGCCCAGACTCTGTGTAAAATGGTAATACAACAACTAAACTTTTTTAAAACATACAGTATAAGGGTATTCACAGGGTTGTGTTGGGTCCGTGTTCATAAGCTTTTAGATGCGTTTTTGGGAAACCATCTATCGGACCCTAAATGGGCTCAA
Source organism: Phyllomedusa bahiana (assembly GCA_025379985.1). NCBI lineage: Eukaryota > Metazoa > Chordata > Amphibia > Anura > Hylidae > Phyllomedusa > Phyllomedusa bahiana. Next base: position 51,746 of record JAODAL010023282.1, read on the forward strand.
ACACTTTATCTAACAAATAGCAATGTGTTTTTAAACATTGTTTTAAAAATAAGAAACGCACATCGGCTTTTAAAACATGAGTGATCACCGATGCGTCTAAATTGCATCTTTTGGATCCGTCTTTCTGATCCGTTCCAAGAATTGACATGTCAATTCTTATTCCGAAAGAGACAGGAGCCCTATTATAAAAATATAGGGTGCGATCCTGCTGTATCCAACACACATCCAAACACGCAGCTGCATGTTGGATATGTGTTTGATCGGTTTAGGGTCCGATCTCCAACGCGTTTTTGGATGCGATTTTCGGATTCAACACAGATCCAAAATCAGATCCAAAAACGCCATATGAACATACCCTTATACTTTTCACCAGTATATTGTCACACACCATAAAATTGTAATTCAGTGAGAGTTGGTGACTGCAAATTGTCACTGAAATTTACTGGAAGGGATACATTAAAACCTAGCTTTGTTCACAGTTCTCTACAAGTTTTCAGTGCAATGATGTTATCAACAATTTTCGTGTTTACTATCAAAGATCTTAAAAAAGGCAAGAAGTTGAGGCGGATCTGTTTATGCTGCCTTATCTGAGAGCAGGATGTGATAGAGGGTGAAAAGCTGAGCTCTGTCATATTTAGATGTATATGATTTGGAGAAAAATTTCTGAGTTAGGGGCCAATCACACGGCGTTTTTGGATCCGATTTTGGTTCCGTGTTGAAGCCGAAAATCGCATCCAAAAATGCAGCTTCGATCGGATCCTAAACGGACATGTCAATTCTTTGAATGGATCAGAAAGACAGATCCGAAAGACGCAATGAGACACGCATCGGTGATGACTCGTGTGAATGCCGATGCGTGTTTCAAGATAAAAGCAATGTAAATCACATTGCTCAATATTAGATATGTTTGGGTCCGACAGACAGATCCAAACACGTCTCTAAAAGCGTATGTTAACATGGACTCAACACGCCGTGTGAACATACCCTTAAAGGCAAAGAAAATGTTTGAACGTGAAACTAAAAGTCCTGTTGATCCCGCCCACATACAATGATTGAAAGCTCTATATACACACTGTAAGGCCGTGTTCACACGGCTTATTCCCGACGGATTTGTGAGCCGTATTGTGCTCACAAATCCGGCGTGAATAAGGGGCGGGACGGGGGCGGGGCCGGAGCGCGGCGGGGGCGCCGCTCCCCGGCCCATAGACAATGCATTATCTATGGCGCGTACGCGCCGTAAATAATGTGCATGTCACTTTCTCCCCCCGCGGCGGATTCGCAGAGCGGGGAGGAGCGACGGAATCCACTGTTCTCTATGAGAGTAGTGGATTACCGTAATGACAGGGACGGACTGGCGCCGTACTGCAGCGCAAATCCGGCGCGCAGTACGGCGCCAATCCGCGGCAAAATAAGCCATGTGAACGAGGCCTTACAGGGAAAGCTGTCAATCATTGTACTGTATGTGGGTGGGGTAAGCAGGACTGTCTCTTAAAGAGTTCTGTCTATATTTTCTCTGCTGTTTGCTCAGGAATCCTGTTCCAAATCATGTAAACCTATATATCACAGAGCTCAGCGTCTCTCCCTCTATCATTTTTGCTCTCAGATAGGATAGCCTAGACCAGCGGTCCCCAACCTTTTTTCTACCAGGGACCGGTTTGATGCACGACAATTTTTCCACGGCCCGGGGGGGTGGGTGGCGTGGTTAATGGGGGCGTGGTTATTAGGGGCGGGGTTATGGAGGGGGTTGGATGTTTAGAATCACACACAAAAAAACCCCCCCAGTAAAGTGTATACTGTGTCATTTAGGGGTATCCTATCAGGTAACCAGTATTTTATAACTGGAGACTGATTGTCAGCTCTGTGGGTCACTATTATATTAATAATGCTGACCCACAGAGCTGATAATCAGTCTGCAGTAATATTGATCAGCTCTGTGGGTCAGCATTATACATGTATATAATATACATATGTAATCAGCTCTGTCATTATAGAGATATATGCCCCCTGTAATAATAAATAAATATAGCCCCCCAGTAGTGATACATAGCTGCCCCCAGTAGTGATAGTGATACATAGATAGCTGCCCCAATAGTGATAGTGATACATAGCTGCCACAGTAGTGATACATAGCTGCCCCAGTAGTGATAGTGATAGATAGCTGCCCCAGTAGTGATAGTGACACATAGCTGCCCCAGTAGTGATAGTGATACATAGCTGCCCCAGTAGTGATAGTGATACATAGCTGCCCCCAGTAGTGATACATAGCTGCCCCCAGTAGTGATAGTGACACATAGCTGCCCCCAGTAGTGATAGTGACACCTAGCTGCCCCCAGTAGTGATAGTGACACATAGCTGCCCCTGTAGTGATAGTGATACATAGCTGCCCCCAGTAATGATACATAGCTGCCCCCAGTAGTGATAGTGATACATAGCTGCCCCCAGTAGTGATAGTGATACATAGCTGCCCCCAGTAGTAATGATACATAGCTGCCCCCAGTAGTAATGATACATAGCTGCCCCCAGTAGTAATGATACATAGCTGCCCCCAGTAGTAATGATACATAGCTGCCCCCAGTAGTAATGATACATAGCTGCCCCCAGTAGTAATGCATAGGAAAATAAAAAAAATAAAAAAAAAAAAAAAAGAAGAAGAAGTCACTCACCTTTCCCGGATCCTCGGCCGAGCTCCTCCTCCCAGCAGCCGACAGCAGCGAGCGGCGCGGGGGGTGTGACGTCACTGCTCATCACACTCCCAGCGCCGCTCATTGTTGTAGATGCGGGGCTCAGTGAGCACCGCATCTACAGCAATAGGGAAAGCAGGGCGGTAATGAACTGTCTCTGCTTTGCCTGTAATGCAGCCGCACGCTGAGCGCAGCTGCTAGGTCTGCGCGGCCGGATTACAGCCGCGCAGACAAGATGCCGAACGCCCGGACTAAAGGCACCGGGCGGCCGACATCTGGTGTAGCCGGAGACGCGGACCGGCAGGGGACGCGCTAAGGCCCGGTGCCGGTCTGCGGACCGGCGGTTGGGGACCCCTGGCCTAAACCACTTGATATTCACTTCAGACACACATCCGTTTTCCTTCCAGCCTTCCAAGAGTCATATTTTTTTTTATTCTTACATCTGCACAAAGGTAGAAGTGCTTATTTCTTGCTGATCAAGAAATACTTTTTAATGGTACCATTCACCATAGCATATAATGTACTGGGAAATGAAAAAATTTTTTTTGAGTTCACTGTTTAGTATAAATGATATGATGTCTGTATTCTGCAGTGCGGTACAATTCTGATCATAATTTCTAAAAGTTTTAGTTTTTTGGTACCATTTTGGAATAAAGGCAACTTTTTGTTCACTTTTCACTCCAATTTTTTCCATTACAAATAAGTTTTGTACTCCAATTTTTTGGGAACAGCAAACTACAAAAAACAAAACAAAAGTGATGACGTTGGGAATGTTCCTTTTTCTATGGTGTTCAATGTACAGGATAAATGATGTTACAGTGGATTGCAAATCACATTTTATGTGATAGAGCAACACAAAGTAGCAAGAATTTGTAAAGTGTAAAGAAAATGATATGTGGTTTTCCAAATTTTTATAAATTAAAAGACTGAAAAGTGTCATGTACGAAAGGGAACAGCAGAAGCAGTCCCACAGTGGCTCCATGTATCCTTGTGCTACCTGAGCAACCATTTTGACCTTTATAGATATATTAATTTGCTCATTACATGTATTTACTACTATAATTCTCCATATCGATTCCTCCTTGTCTGGTTACTATTGTGATAACCTATGAGTAAGGTTGTCCAATCAACTGAAATGTCAGAAGAATCACATAGCACATTTACCACACCTTCCAATTTACTTTGTATGAAACGTTATACAGGCAGTCCCCGGGTTACAAATGGGATAGGGACTGTAGGTTTGTTCTTAAGTTGAATTTGTATGTAAGTCAGAACAGGTATTTTTATTAAATTCAACTCCAGCAAATTGTTGTTTTTTTTTGTTTTGGATAGTGCAGGGAACAGTTTTTACATTTGTTTTGCTATTTGTGCCCTGTTTAGAAGATTTCACCTCAATTTCTGTATCATGTGCTGATGTCAGCATGCCCAGCCATTTCCCAAAAGTTTCCGTTTGTAACTAGGGGACGGATGTAAGTCGGACGATGTAAATCGGGGACTGCCTGTATATTGTATCTTCCACATGTAATGACACTAATACACCTTTTGAAGCATATTCAAATAGTGTATGTGGTGGATTTCTATATGTATAAATTGCCTTTAGAAGTCACCTAATTAGTAAATAGATTATAGCAGCAAGGGAAATTAATAGCCAAATATCCAATGGCTCAGTATAGGATACTTTAAAAATCCACACCTTGGCTAAGTGCATAAAATATCCTTTAGCCCATACAATAAAAGCTTATTTATTAAATTACCAAAAAAAATAAATAAATCGGTAAATAGAGCACATCTATAAGTCATTTATTCTCACTACAACTGTTTTGTGAAGGCCTCAGAAGTTTGTCAGGGAACATTAGAGAACAAACAGCATCTTGAAAACTAAGAAGCACACCAGAGACCTCAAGGCAGTGGCAGAACTACCGGAGTAGCAGAGGTAGCAGCTGCTACAGGGCCCGGCACCACTGGTGGGACTGGCCAGCACTCACTGTTGCATACCTCCCAACCTTCCCCATTTGGACAGGACAGTCCTGATTTGGGAATGGTGTCCCACTGTCACGGGACGGCAGGGAGAAATCCCAACTTGCACACAGCTCAGTGGTGTGGCCTTGCCCCCTGCGTCTCTGCTCTGAGCTGCCTGTCCAAAAGGAAAGCACACGCTCGCCCCAGTAGCAAATTTTCCCTAGCCCTCCCCTTCACACGCCGGGGGCTGAGCTCAGGCTGCAGTTGAGGGGAGACAGGGTCTGCTCACTCCGGTCTTTTGGAGTCAGGGGTATGATGTCTTTTTTGGAGGGGTTTTGCGTTTTTCCCTTTTCCCCACCCCTGGTCCTGTCTTTGTAAGAGCAGTACAAGAAATTTCCCCTTTTAAAATATCCCCCTTACCCACTCCCTCCCTTGGGACGCAGCAGTTAACTCCTTACTCCCTCTCTGCTCTGACAGTGTTCAAAATAATGTATACCTATATGGGAGTGATAAAACCAACTGGGGTGCTGGTAACACTAATATACCTACAGGTGTCATATATAACCTACAGGGGGGCTGTACACTATATACCTACAGGGGGCATATATAACCTACAGAGGGCTACACACTATATACCTAGAGGGGACATATATAACCTACAGGGGGCTGTATACACTATATACCTACAGGACGCATATATAACCGACAAGGGGCTGTCTGCCGGAGATATGCACTGCATACAGCACCCTTGATGGTATGTACTATATACAGCCCTCTGTAGGTTTGTACTGCATACAGCCCCCTGTAGGTATGTAGCAATACATACAGCCCCCTTCACGGTTATATATGCCCCCTGTAGGTATATAGTATATACCGTCCCCTGTAGTTATATAGTGTATACAGCCCCCTGTAGGTATTTAGCGTATACAACCCCCTGTAGGTTATATATGCCCCTTGTAGGTATATTGTGTATACAGCCACCTGTAGGTATAAACAGTATATACCTACAGGGGCATATATAACCTATAGGGGGATGTTTACACTACAGTGTGCTTGTATACAGTATATATCTACAGGGGGCATATATAAACTATAGCGGGCTGTATACACAATATACCTACAGGGGGCATATATAACCAACAGGGGGTGTATACAATATATACCTACAGGAGGCTATATATGCTATATGCCTACCAGGGGCATATATAACCTACAGGGGGCTTTATACCATATATACCTACTTGAGGCACATATAAACTACAGTGGTGGCTTTAAATGCAGTAAAAAATCTAAACAGGGGGCTACTATGCCTTCCTACAGTGGGTCTATATACCTACCTAATGGGGTCTATATACCTACCTACTTACTGGTGGGCATCATTACTACCTACTTACTTAATGGGGGCGCCCATACCAGAGGTAGGAATTTGGAGGGAGGTGCTGGAAAAGTTAAAAGTGAGAAATGTAAGATGTTTATGTGGTAATTTCTGCAGAAGCGAGTCATGGCTGGAAGAAATCGTCATGGCGGTCTGGAACAGATAAAGAAGAAAAGGGAAAAAGAATTACTCCAGTCATAGAATTCTCCTATGAGTGACTAAATGTAACAGCATGTAATTACTTATATGTCGGCAGTAAAACTGGTATCTACCCCCATATGGTCAATGTATGGCAGGAATAGTGTCAGAATTATAATGGTTTATATTCAGGAACTGTAAAGTGATATTATTCAGTTAATATGTGTGTACTATGTTATGGTCAACGGTGAGTTGGTAATATTCTTTTCACAAATGTAGTCGGTGATAAGTAGTCCTGGAGTAGAGGTATGTATTCATTCACTATTTTGTGTGATATGTTGTCATAGTGTGGTTGGTATAATTCACAGTCAACTATGTGGTGGTGATATGAGGACATGTTTTTGTGAGGTATTATTCCATTCGCTATGGGTGGTGTGAAATATGGTCATGGTGTAGCGGTATTAATCCATTACTATGTGGTGGTGATATGTGGTCAGGATGTGGCGGCATTGTTTGATCTTTGTACAGTGGTATAATTGATAATATGAGTCTTGGTTTTGTCTGTAGCATTACGGTGATATTTGCTCCTTGTATAGCGGTATTATTTGGTCACTGCATGACAATTATATACAGGTATCATTCATAGAACATTGTCTTAAAGCTATTTGTATGGGTTTCTGTATACACAATACATTACTTTAAATAAATACTTCTTTATAGACCCCAGCGTGCTGGCACTGGTTCTGCTGGAGGGGGAGGGGAGGGTCATAATTCTGTCAGGTGGGCAGGATGATGTGATGTCACATGTTTGGGTGTGGTTAGAGGCATGGTCTGATGTGTCCCTCTTTGCAATCTCTGAAAGTTGGGAGGTATGCTGTTGCATAGGATGCTGAAACCGACTGACAATGTAAACACATGGTAGGAAAAAGCCAGGAAGAACACTGGTAACTAAGTTGGGCTGTGTAATTTACCAGCTGCTTCTGTCTGGGATGACAAGCACCTCAGCCGCACCTAGGTCCCTCCACTCATAGCTGGAGTCAATCCCTGCTCTGCACCTCACACATCAGGACATCGGGAGTAGATCGTGAGTCCTAAGGCTAAAGGATCTCTGATTATGTCATAGTCATGTGATCAGTCATATATTTGGGAGGGGTCAAGACCACCTATGCTCGCAGAACAGAGGTTCATTTGGAGACTTGTTTGGATGGTGCTCGAACATACAAAAGGTAGGAGATTGAATTGTACCAAACCAAAGAAAATTAAAGCAGGTGCTGCTATCTACACACATACTAAAAACCTATCTAATACTAAAATACTGCTATGCCTGCCTCTACAATACTTCTACACCTACTACTACAATACTGCTATATCTGCCTCTACAATACTACTATAACTACTACTACAATACTGCTAAACCTACCACTACAATACTGCTACACATACCACTACAATACTGCTACACATACCACTACAATACTGCTACACATACCACTACAATACTGCTACATCTGCCTCTACAATACTGCTATTCCTGCCACTACAATACTGCCATACCTACTACTTCAAAACTGCAATTACCTACTACTCACAATATTAAGTAATACTAACCAACTACAATACTGCCATACCTACTACTACAATACTGCCATACCTACTACTACAATACTAGTATACCTACCACTACAATATGCTATACCTACTACTACAATACTAGTATACCTACCACTACAATACTGCTACATCTGCCTCTACAATACCGCTATTCCTGCCACTACAATACTGCCATACATATTACTACAATAGTACTATCCCTTACACTACAATACTGCCATACCTGTCATACAATACTGCTATACCTACTATTGCAATATTGCTATATCTATCATTGCAGTACTGCTATACTTGCCACTACAATACTACTATACCTGCTACTATTATACAGCTATACCTACCACTACAATACTGTGATACCTACCACTAGACATGTCATGAGGCTTAACTATCAGTCAGGGCTGGCACATGCCCCTAGTACACAGTAGACATGAAGTTTAATACAGGCCAATCAGTAACTTACTGTTCACTGCTGGCCGGGCACTGTCCTAAGATATTGTCGCCTATCATTAGTGGTTCCCGTCCCAGTGGTCACACTGCAACAGGGGTATTCATTCAGAATTACTACATGTAGAAATTTGTGGTCTTGAATCTTGGCGGATAATCAGATCCATCTTCAATAGTGATATTGGTAATCGGTGGGGGAAAGGGGTTTTTGTAGGTGGATCATGTGGGGTGGTAGATCATGGTAATAGTGGGATTTGTTTGGTAGCAGTATGATGGTGATATGTATAGTGAGGTATTCCCTCCTTGTTTAACCTCTTAACTGCTTGATTATCCCTTAACAGGTCCTGGTAAATATTCATGGTCGGGGAGGGTGAGAGGGGGGCCCCATCCTAAAGTTTGCTATGAGGGCCAGGTTTCTCTAGTTCCACCTCTGGCTCAAGGATAAAGTTGTGGCAAAGTTCATTCCAGGGTTAGGTTTATAAAAAATATCCCAGGTTCTGAACACCTCACAAAGCAATGTTCAATTCCTCATCCATAAATGGAAAATTATGGCAAAACTGCTAACCTACCAATACATGGCCGTCCACCTAAACTGACAGCCCAGAAAAGGAGAGCACTAGTTAGAGAAGCAGTCGAGAGGCCCAGGGTCACTCCGAAGGAGCTGTAGGGATCCAAAACTTTGTGATAGAATCTGTCCACAGGACAAAAGTGTGGCAAGAAGAACGCCCTTTTGGAAAGCAAGTTATAAGAAGTCCCATTAGTAGTTTACAAAAAATTATGTAGAGGACACAGCAAGCATATGATAGAAGGTGATGCTCTAGTCATATGCCATAAGCCAGTGGTATGAGGAAATGCAGACACTTCACATCACCCTGAACACACTATCCCCACTGTGAAGCATAGTAGGGGCAGCATCATGCTGTGACGAGGCTTTGCTTCATTTTACTTATAGAAGTTTTAATAAAACATTATTCTCTTGTTCTATAAATAAAATTAGCCATACGTTTCTATTATATTGTGAATGTTTGATGAAGGACCTGGAGGCGGTCCAATTTATGGCTCTATCACATAAAATCAGAGGCGGGACGACGGGTAGGCCAAGGTAGGCGACCGCCTAGGGCGCCTACCTCTGCCTATCACTTAAGGGCACAGGCAAGGGCCCCGAACTAATGGCTTTCACCAGGCCGCTGCTACATGATGCCGAGCGACCGCGGCGGTCTCATTTGAGTGCTTCTGCGGATCAGGAGAACAGCGCATCCCCTGGCTCCGGCAGACAGTATTCGGACCCGCTTACCCGTAGCATTCGCTGGAACCTACCGGTAAGCCGCCGGGCGACACATGCGGTGTCTTACCGGTTCCCACATAGCGCAAAGACCCCGCCGTGTGCCCCGTGGGGCTCAGCTGGCAGCCGTCCGCGATAAAGTTATTTCATCGCTACGCTGCTCTCTCGTGTCGCACAGCGCGCATAGGCTGTGCACCCTAGGATCTGCCTGGAGGAAGCGCGCGGGCTGGAGAAGTAAAAGACATAAGAGTAGGCGCGCGGACCGGGAATGCAGTAAGGTAAGGTATAAATGTTGTTTCACTTTAAAGTGCCAGCCTGTGCCGCCTATATACTGCCTGTGGCCCCTATATACTGCCTGCGGCATGCGTCACCTATATACTGCCTCCTGTGGCCCCTATAATGCCTAATGCCTGCCAGTGGCCCTATATACGCCGTTTTCCCTATAATGCCTCTGGGGGCCCCCCATATCTGCTTTTGGCCCTATTCCCCCTTTGGCCCCTAATACGCCTTGGCCCCAAAAAGCCCGCCTGTGTCCCCCTATATAAGCCGTTCCCCAAAAAAGCCTGCCTGTGGCCCCCATACCCCGCCCGTGTGCCCCTTAAAAGCCTCCCGTTTCCCCCTATATACTGCCTGGGCCCCTATAATGCCTGCCTGTGTGCCCCCCCATATCTGCCCCGTGGCCCCTATAATGCCTGCCTTGCCCCATAATGCTGCCTGTGCCCCATACCCCCTCCTTTGGGGCCCCATAATGCCGCCTGTGGCCCCCATTAAAACCCGCCCGTGGCCCCCATACCCCGCCTGAGCCCCCCTATCCTGCCTGACCCCCCAATGCCTGCCTGTGGCCCCCATATCCTGCCTGTGGCCCCATACGCCGCCTAGGGCCCCTTTACGCCTCCTGGCCCAAATTACGCCCCTGACCCCCAATTATATACCTCCTGTGTCCCTATAACCCGCCTGAGCCCCATAGTATATAAAATGCTGATGGCCCCTATATTTTAATACCTGCCCCGATGACCCTATTCTATATACCTCCTGAGAGTTTTCCCTATGCATATACCCCGCCTGAGAGTGACCCATAACTAATAAACCTCCCGAAGTGACCATATACTAATACCCGCCGAGTGCCCCTATAATTTATATACCACCTTCCCACGGGCAATATACATATACCTGCCTGACTGAAGGGCAATCTAATACCCGTCAACTGAGGGACGTAATACCTATAATAAGGATTGCTAAATGTGAGATTTTAAGATATTTGTGTCCAAATCCCCGGGACCAAAATTTGGCCGGACAATCACAAAGTGTGAACCGGGTGGGGGAAAGAAAAGGGAAAGTAACGACGCTGAACAAAAGAAGTCCCCTGTAGTCAATAAATGTAACTGCAATGTAAACACTTATTGTCTGGAGTCTCAACAACTATATCACCACTAAATGGCCTGTAGGCGTGGTAATGAAATCAGAGCCTTGTACAGCTGATAGCCCCATGTGGGGGTTTCTTGTCAGGGTCGCAGGAAATTTTTTGAGCCTTTAGTAATAGTTTTTGGGGTTTGGTTTTGTAGGAGTGTTTTTAGTAACAACTTTCGCTGGTAATTTGTCCATGTATCGGGGGATTATTTGGGACTGTTATTTGTATGATTTTCACTGTCATACGGGGGGAAGCATTTTGAAAACGCAAATTTTCATTTTGCATGACTGGGGTCTAGGGGAATATCAAAAATTATGCAGGGACCTGCCAGGGTGAG